>PVKU01017913.1:0-10299 GCA_004027475.1 Anoura caudifer
CAGCTGGGGTCTCAGCTGTCTTGAGGAAGAGTAGCAGCAGGCTGAGCCTGGAGAAAGGTGGGCTCATCAATGGCAGGTCAGCTGGGTCCCCGTGGTGCCAGCCAAGGTTTGCCCGGCCAAAGAGCAGAGAGAGGAATGTTGGATTCTTTCCCTTCTTCCCCTGGGTGGGGCGGGACTTCTAAGAAATCTTGGGTGTGGCTAGGGGCGGACCTTACTGAAGGGGCCGGGCCCCTCTGCAGCCCAACATCCCCACCAGCCTCTCCGCCCGCGGGCTCGGGAGTCCCCTGGGTGCATCCAACTTCTTCCCTTTAGCACAGTCTCATCTCGTTAAGTCTTCCATCCAGCACAGGCTGTCATTACTTCTAGAGACTTGGTTTTGGTGTGAACTCGCACACCCTCAGGTGTGCAGGAGGCCAGCATGTCCCTCCTGCCGGCGCCTCTGGGAAAGGTGTTGGGTTGCAGATGCTCCGGGATCTAGGTCCACTGCTGAGTCATGTGGGAGTGGGCGGGGACCTCTCCAAGGTTAGGGTTCCTGGCTGCAGGGGTCAGGAAGGAGAGCTGGGCCGTGCGTGCCTCACAGGGGTGTAGCTTTCCACCCACTCCGGAGACAGCAGGAGGGGGCCGGGGCTCTTACAGCCTGCGTTTCTCAGCGCTTCAGGGCGCCTCATTTCTAACTGAGGTTTCCTCAAAGGTGGCTGCCCCGTAGGCAGAGGTGGCTGCCGATGTCGGAGCAGGTGGCTGGTGACGGGTGTCCACCCCGTCTTGTGGAGCGGCTGTCTCAGCGAGCAGCCCCCACTTGGTCCCAATCCTGGCATTCCGTCACGTTGTCCCCGGCTAACCATGGCACGGATGGACGCTGAGCTTTGGGGGAAAAGTGGTGCTATGCCCCGATGGCGGAGTCTCAGGCAGAACGGGAGGACCTGGGTCCGGTGGGGGAGCTCGGGGACACCGTCCCCGCAAGTCGGGTGTCCATTAGAGGCAGGGCTAGGAGACGGAAGCCCGTGGGCTGACTCTCCAGGCCTGCGCCCACTGCACCTCTCTGGGCCTGACGTGCTGCTCTGAGAGCCGGATTCGGCTTCCCGAGGGCCGCGCCCCTCGGGAGGCTGGCTGCCTGTCACGCATGCCTCACCCACCCACGCTGGCTGCAGCGTCTGCCGCCTGGGCTCCAGCCGGCCCTGCGGTGGTGCCCGATGATCCAACAATTTGCCGCTCTTTCCCCAGGAACCGCTCGTTCTCCAAGCTCTGCTGGCCAAGCCCACCTTTGTTGGTGCGGAGCGGCCCCCCCTTGCTGCGTGGCGCTCCCAGTGGCAGCAATTTGGGACCCCAGTCCCCCAGGTAAAGGGGGGGGGTCACAGTCCTGCCCTGCTGCCCTCCCCCACTGGACATGCCTCCTGGGCCTCAGCAAGAGGGATGATGGGTTCAGGGGGTACCTCTAGGCTTCAGAATGAGGAGGAGGAAGGGGGTTCAAAACATAACTCTCAGGCCTGGTCACCCCCTCTCTTGGCACTGAGGCCCCCAGCCGCCTCCCTCCCTCTGCCCCCAGGGGTCTCGGCATCCACCGTGGGAGAAGCTTTAGGATGCTGGGCAGCTCCCTCGACAAATGTCCCGTGCCTCTGACCCTAGGGGTCTGAGCTGCTGTGGGGACTCCCATTTGCAAGTCAGGAATTTTAAGGGACTGTCCCAGCCACACAGCTGCAAAGGGGCACCGGGTGGCAGGCCTGGCACCTGGCTCTGGGCCCTCTCCACTCCACCACCGTGCTGCTGGTGGCTGCCAGCGAAACCGAAAGCGGGGTGCGTGAAAGAGCTGGGCAAAGCCACGCCCCCAAACGTAAAGTGAATCCAAGTGCTTTCAGGATTCTCGGAAAAACTAGCCCAGTGGTGTCCTCCCTTAGCTGATGTTTCTCCCACTTTTCTCAGAGAGCTGTCATTGTGTCTGATTGCTCGGCACAGAGCCTGCCACACTTTCCTGGGGTGGGGGTGGCGTTGCAGGGGGGTGAGGGGTGGGAGAACCTCGCATCGACATCCTAGGATCTCCCTGGAGACACTGGACCCTCACTGCCCAGGTGCTGCCTCAGCTGTGTTTCTTGTTTTGGGGTGGTGGGTGGCACCCCCTTTGGCTGAGGCAGCAGGGCGCCCCTCTTCGCTGGAGGACCACAGCCGGGAGTGGGGTCTTTCTGCTCCGTGCAGAGCACTCCAAGGACCGTGGGCCCCCTCGGTCTCCTTGGCCCACGCTGCCTGCACCCCAGCAGACTTGGCTCAGGGGATCCCGTGGGCTGACTCTGCTAGCCGCACCGCTGTCCTGCCCACCTTGGCCCTTGGCCGAGCCCCGGAGCGTGCTTCTCCTCTGTCCGATTCATTTCCCAGCCTTCATGGACCTCATTTTCCTGAAGGTAGGACGCAAAACTTTTCTCTCGAAGGAAGAGGTGGGATTCTGGATTCTTCCACGTGTCCTAGCTGACTTTGCACCCACGGGCTTGACTTGCCAATCAGGCAGAGGGCTCGCCGAGGGTGTGGACCACCATGGCGGAGGGCTGGGGGGGATGGGAACCCTGGAGGCCTGCAACGCAGGCTCCAGCTCACGCAGACATGGGGTTGACTGCATCAGACACAGGTTGGTGATCCCTCGGCGATGCTAGCCAGCCCTGGATGGCACGTGCCTTCAGGGACTGGCCTGCCACCAGCCAGTCTGGCCTGGCACGAACCAGGTCTCTGGTTCTTTCCACCACTTCTCGGGGTGGAATCTGACATTCTGAGCACCATGTGGGAGATCAGAGCCCTGGGCACTGCCTTTGACGGACAGGAACCCGGACAACCTGGGCAGGTAATTCCTCCTCCCTCCCCCTTGCCACTGAGTAATCAGGGCATGCTTTCTCCGGGGAGCCCGGCCAGGGAAGCACACTTGCCGGGCTGACACCCGCCAAGGGACGTGAGGGTGCGCATCCCGAGTGCAGAGGCAGCCGGCAGCCCGTGGTGCGTCCCCTGCCTTGCTTCCCCCCTCCCTGTCCCTCTTCCCCTCGCTCGATTGGCTGATCGGGGTGGGCGCTTCCCAGGCAAAATTGAGCACTTTCGTCCTTGCCTCCTGTTTGAGTGACTGGAAAACGCGGCGGAGACCTGCAATTTCTGCTCGGCTGGGGGTGGAGGGGGCGTTTGCTCTGTTCCAGCCTCTCCCGGCATCTGCTGGTAGAAACTCCGCTCAGGAGAACAAACAACCATCCGTTCATGTTGTCTTTGTGCCACTGAGGGTCGGGACGCCCAAGGGACCTGGATGGCACATCAGGGGGACAGAAGGCTGTATTCCCTGTGACAGCCGGAGTGAAGGAGAAAGGGCTGGTGCGCACGTGTTCATGTGTGCACACACGTGTGCCCATGCACACGCATGTACATCATGTGAGAGTGCACATGCATTGTGTGAGTGCGTGCACACGGGCCCATGATGTGCATGTGTGCGTGCATGCACACATGTGTGCCCACACATATGTAGATCATGAGAGTGCATGCATATCATGCATGTGCACTTGTGTGCATGCCTGTGTGTGCATGCATTGTGTGAGTGAGTGCACACAGGCCCATGATGTACGCACGTGTGTGTGTGCGCGCATGCATGAGTGACCTGCCTTCAGCAGGGCACCAGAGGGGGCGCTTGCGAGCCTGGCACTGGCACTGGCACTGTTTCGAGCCTGGCTGCACATTGGGGCCCAGCGCAGCACGCCCCTGCCCGGGGCCCTCGGCGTGGCTGGGACGCCTCCCGTCCCCGCCCACCTCCTCCTGGCTCGCTCCACTCGGCTCAACCTCACTCGGTGCCCCTGGCGTGTGTTCCTTCCCACAGTCCTGACAACTCCCCCCTCCCCCAGCTTTAATTAGGTTCCATAAAGCATGTCCTGCTGTGAGTTCTGGTTCAGTAATTACTTCATCTTTCAGGTTCAGAGAAACCCGAATCTGCCTCGTGAGTCGCTAACACGACATCTCGCTCTGCAAGGGCTCCGTGCCCTGCAGCGCCCCACCGTCTGCTCCCGGGGACGCCCCAGGATTTGTTTCCACTGTTGGGAGAGGTGGCTTTCCTAGTTCTCATCCAGTGTCATTCGGACGCCTGGCGGGGCCTTGGTGCTCCGGTGTGGGCGAAGCGTAACCCCGGTGAGCCGAGCAGCCGCAGCCTGGGGAGGGAGCCCAGCTGCTCCCGCATCGTTAGGGTCCTTTCCTGTCTTTCCTGTGACACCCACGCCAGAGACTCGCGCTGGGCACGGTCCCGGAGCTCCTGACTGGGAAGATGTGGAGCCGCCCTCCTCGAGGGAGGCGGCCTGGCCTGTTCGTGCCCCGGGTCTCTCAGATCGCTCGTGGTCACCAGCCCACCTGACGCCGCCCCCACCGCGGCCGCCACCCTCCGCTCTCGACCTTGCCCCTCGGTGAGTGCGGCAGCCCAGCCGCTCTGCTGCCCCTCCCCCGGGGGACTGACTTCGCCCTCAGCAGAGCACCGAGTCTGATTTAGGAATCCCACCGGAGGCCAGTTCCTTCCACTCTGCCTTTCCGCTAAGGAGGGTGGCCAGTGTGTTCCCCTTCTGCCGCTTCCTCTTGCTTTCGGTTGGTTCAGAAATCGGCCAGGGGGCGCAGGTGTCATTCCTTGGCCCTTCTGGAGCCCCAACAGGCCCTGGTGTGTGCCGTCTCCCCACCTGGGTCGCCCCCTGTTCGGGCCGCCCCTCTTCCTGGCCACAGTCTAAATTCTAGGTCCCTCCCGTCATCTTCCTCTTGGAACATCGTGCTCTCTTCCTCACCAGCCATTGCCGCAATTTGTAACGATACGTGTTTTTTGGTGTTTTTGTTTAACACCCAGCTCCCCGCCAGGCCATGCGCTCTGCGAGAGCAGGACGGCATCTGTGCCGTAATTCCGCTGCGTCTGCAGCGCCTGGGCTGCCGGGAGCCTCATGCACGGTGAGGGGGGCGGTGGGCCTGCAAACCACCGGTGGAAGGCGCCGTCCACCTGCTCTGGAGGGGCATGGAGGGGGAGGGACGTGGCCAGGACCACCCCAGTCGCGGGGCTCTGGGCTCCAGCTGCCTCGCTGGGAAGATGGGGCCCTAACAACAGCAGAAGGAACTCACAGGGCTTTGCTGACCAACACGGTGAATGCTCTCTGAGAGCCTTCCCGTCGGTCTGTCGGCCTCACCGCGAACGTGTGGGTACTGGGCGTTAGATGCAAAGATCAGAGCAACTCTGGCTGGGGGTCCCCTTTGATCCCGCAGGGCGAGGAGGAGAGAATCCCATGAGGACACCCACTCATCGTCAAGGCTGCGTAGGAGGGGCAGGGGCCCGGCGGGGCTGTGTGACTGACCAGGACATTCTGTGCTGGCGTGAGAGTCCCTGGACCCCAGCGTGGCTGCTCCCAATTCCTACAGCCGGCAGAGGTTCTGCTGCCACCCTTGGGGTTCCATAGGGGGCCCCACAGTGAAATGAGGGTGCAGAGATCCGCAGAAAGCCAGGCCAGGTGCCCCTCCCAGCCCTGCGGCTACCGGCTACCAGCTGTCAGGTGTGCGCTGGATTCTGTTTTGTGGTGTAAACGGGCTCCATTCTCACCGTCCGGCACTGGAGGAAGCGAAGGGGTGACAGTGACGTGGGTGGGAGAGGCGTCTGGGGAGCTTCCCTTGCCTCTGAGGGAAGCTCAGAGCCTCCCCATCCTGGGAGGATGTGAGGGTGGGGAGCGGCCTTGGGCTGCAAGGCAGAGACCGGAGGGGCTCACCTGGGGACTGCCGGCCCCTCCCTCAGACCACAGCTGCAGGAAGGCGGACACCGGGCCTGTCCACCTCTGTCGTCCTGGAGTTGGCATGGCCCGGGTTCCGTAAGTATTTGTCAGACGGGGGAAGACAAGCGTGGGCTTAGATTTTGGGTGGCCATCTGAGCTCTCCCCGACCTTGCTCCTCCTGGACGGTCCCCAGTGGCCTCACTGTGCCGTGCCCATGGCCCGCACCCCTCTCCCATGCACCATGCCCTTTGCAAATTCCCCTTCCTGCCTCCCACCCCTTTCCTCCCAACGCACTCTGACTCTCGTTTGTCCATGACTATCTCGTGTGTGTGGAGTAGACCAACCCAGCGGGTCCAGCTGCCCAAACCCTGACCATTCCAAGGAAAGGTCCGGCCCTTGCCTGGCTGCTGGGGGTCACCCCTGAGGTGCTGGGCTATCCTGCCTTACGGGACCGAGTTTGTTCGCCTGGGGCCTTGGGTCACCTTGGGCCACAATGAACTTGACCTCTGCAGGAGCTGGAGGCGGTAGGTCAGCCCCCCGGGCAGTCAGCTGTGCTTACACGCCCGTCCCAGGGCAAACTCCGGACACAAGGCTTGGCTGAGGTTCCCTGGTTGGGTGCGCTTTGTCCGTGTGTCTCTCATTACAGGGACATCTGTCCGCATGTCCCTATCAGCCTGGTCTCTTTGACCACTCGAGTCTCTAAGCCTTCACTGTAGCAGACCATGACCGTGACATTTCTGAGTTCTGTGACTCCTTCCAGGAAATTGGTGAGCCGGGTGACAGGCATGGAGCCGGCCGAGCGCGGCGTGCCTCTGGCGGGTGGACAGAGTGACATTTCCTGCTACTTTCACTTTTGATGTAATTCCAAGTTTACACCGGCGGGGCGAGAATGGGACAAGGACTTCTCGTCCTCTCTACCCCGATTCGACCCCCGTTCACCCTTCGCCCAGTTGGCGTTATCATTCTCCGCCTCAGTCGGTAGGTTCACCTTCCGTCCACTGTCCCCATGGTGTCCTTTCTGCCTGTTTGTCTTTCCCTTTCCAGGATCTAATCCAGGGTCACACTGTGCCTTTCGCCACCTTCAGCCTGGACGCCTCCTCGGCCTTTCTCCGGGATTTTTGACCTTGACCTTTTAAAAGATGACGGGCCAGTTGTTTGGCGATGTCCCGTAATTTGAGCTTTCTGTCTTTTAGGCATGTGTGTCCGCACAGGGGCCTCGGTGTCGGGGCCGGAAGCCCTGCCCATGCGAGGGGGAGTCAGGGACTTTCCAGGCGCAGCGTCCCCCATGCATTTGTTAGTGGGAGTTTCCCCCCCCCGGAAGCGCTCTCTCTCCTCGCCTGGTAATTGATTGACGTTATCATGTTAATATTTATTCACTTTGTTTATGCCATCTATACATTTTTATGCAGTAAATATTTTTTAAAAGATTTTATTTATTTTATCTTTAGAGGGGAAGGGAAGGAGAGAGGGAGAGAAATATCAATGTGTGGTTGCCTCTTGTGCGTCCCCTGCTGGGAACTGGCCTGCAACCCAGGCATGTGCCCTGACTGGGAATCGAACCGCCATCCTTTGGTTTGCAGGCCTGCGCTCAACCCACTGAGCTACACCAGCCAGGGCTATGCAGTAAATTTATTTATCCATTGATTTGTATGGGTATGGAGTTGTGGTTTTCTATTTTTAATGGGCTCTAATCCATTATTGTTGTGACTCATTTTTCTGCTCAGACTGTCCCGGATTTGGCCGTGGGCGTGCCTTCCAGCTGGCCACCGGCCGGGCCCTCTGATGGCTCGGCCTCCTTCTGTCAGCACCCCCCTCCCCCCGGCTCACCTCGCTCCTGTCTCCGCTCCGGACCTGGTGGGACCGTCTGCTTTGGCTTCTCAGATGCAACCACACTTCTGGGGCCGGAGTCGGGGCAGGGGCCTCAGGGTAGGACCTTCACGGAGGGAGGGGACGCTCCCGAGTGACCCATGTCTGTGGAGCGGGGACGGGTCGTTTCACCTTTCCAGCCGCCTGCGTTCGCTGTTTTCAGGCAGGAGCTCGGCGGTGTTGGACCCAGGGCCTCTCCTCGTGGGTCGGGCAGGTCGTGCAGACACGCTGGTCAGCCCTCCTTCCCAGGGCGGGGAGCTGGACGTGGGGATGTCTTCAAGCCTTTTCAAATCCAGGCCTGGAACGGGTTTCCAAGCAGGCAGGCCCTGGCCGAGGGGCGCCCCTGACCCCCCGCCTCCTCTCCTGCTCTGAGGGCACTGGCCCAGGCATCCCTGCGGAGCAGGAGCTCAGCCAACGCTGGCTTGTCTTTCCAACCTGCATTTGTGTGTGTGCGAGTGCGTGCCTCTGAGCTGCGACACACACGTGCACATACATGCACGCATGTGCTAGCACACACACATAGATGTATGCACGGACCTATGCATATTTGCATGTGTGTGAACAACACATGTGTGAATACATGTGCACCTGTGCGTGCGTGTGAGTGTAAGTTTACACGCATGTCTGTGTAGGAGGTTGCTTGAAGAAACCACTGGACAGCTGGCCAGAGGCATCACGCGCCAGCTGCCCTGAAGAAGTCTCCCGCAGCTTCCCCCAACCCTGTCCCCTGTCCCCGCCAGCAGCAGCAGCAATAACTTATTGGGGCTGCAAAAGATGCACCTGTTCTGCTTAGAGAAGGTGCCGGGAACAGGCACAGGCGCATTTAAGGGATGACTCTGGGCGAAGAGGAGCTGTGGGGGAGGTGGGCTTTCGCACCAGGCTCAGAGGTGGGCCGTGGTCCACCTGCCCTCCCCTCGCTCTGAGAGTGAGGCCAAGTCTCCATCTCCAGCGTTCAAGCCCCCAGCAGCCTCCTGTCAGGTTGGGCGGATGGGCTGACCCCTGGGATTCCTTTTTACTCTGGGGGGGCAGCTTGTTCAGATAGGGGGCCTCCCATGGGAACCGGAGCTCCGACAGGGGTGCAGCCCTGGCCTAGTTTGCCTTGATGCTGCCACCCCGTCAGAGCTCTAGTTCCCATGGCAGGGCCCCACAGAGCGACGCTGAGGCTACTTCTCACTAAAGTGGAAATGACTGACTAGGCCTGCGGTGTGTCTCCTCCCAAGTTTGCAGTTTTCGTCCTTTTTAACGCTCGCTGAGTCATTCCATCAGATGTGCCAGCCTCCACGTCAGATACTTTTGTGACTTCTCATTAAATTTTTGCAACATCCTTGGGTGTGTGCGTGCATGTACCCTACCCTTTTGTGGGAAAGGCTGGTGAGGCTCAGAGAGGTCGGTGGTTTCTTCTGAAATTTGCTGCCTCAGAGAGAGGCTGCCAGCCCAGACCACATGCCAGGCTCACCTGGGACTAAAGAGCAAGGCGCGGTTGCTTCTTGCTCTCGGATTCCAGGCCAGAAGCTTCCAGCCGTAGTGAACTGGCCATACTCACCCCCGGCCCCTGTTCTCCCTCCCTCCTCCCCACCCACCCCTTCCTGGAAGTGGTGTCCCTGGGCCGTCCCTCTCAAGCTGCCACCCCAGGGCCTTTGCACCTGCTGTTCCCATTGCCAGGGACACTCCTCTTCCTGTGTTGCCACGGGTCCCTCCTGTCCATCCTCCAGGTATTTGTGACACCTTGATGGGACCCTTCTGACCAGCACCCCGACACTGTCCCCTCTTGTGCTGCCCTGCTCACGCATGTAGATCCAACGATTAAATCCTTTGCTGCCCCCAGATAGAACAACTTCTTTCTAACGGCAGGCACGGCTCCCTTCTGGGCCAGACTGGACTCCGGCCACAGACAACTGGAAGGGGCTGGGCTAGCACTGGAGTCAGGTGGGTGCTGCTTAGATGTGGCTCCCGGCGCCCAGGCCGCATGTGGGGCCGCGCCTGCTGGCCGGGGGGCCCAGACTCACACCTGCCCACAGGTATGAGCACCACCTCACTGTCAGAAATTTCCACGGTTCCTGGTGCCGCTTCATGCTGCGGCTCCACGGGCGGTCCTTGACCGGTGCTGGTCTGGATAAGTGCAGACGCCGAGGGGCAGCTTTGTGGCAACTGTCAGGGTAATTTTATGTCTGTTGAATCTAATAAAAAAATGTGAGCCTGTATTTTGTATCTTTTCTCATTTCAGTTTTTTAGTCATTCATTTTTACTGTATTGTACAAAATTGCTCATTTGTGACAAATTGGAAATAAAAAAATACGTGTCCTTTTCCACAGAGAGTTGATAACTCTCCGGCTTTAGAGGACGACCCCGTTTACAGTGGATGTCCATGAGGGGGTGTCAGCGGGCCCGCACGGTGGCCAGCACAGAGTGCTGCGGGGAGCGGGGGCCCCTGGGGTGAGTCGGAGCACTCACAGGCCACCAGCACTGCTGCAGGGACAGGTCCCTGGAGCCTGGGGGCGGGGCAAGGCTGTTCCGGGTGGGGGCCAACCAAATCTGCCTGGCTCCCTTTGGTGGCATTAGAATGTAGTCTCCCGCAGACACTTAGAAATACCCACTGGGTGACAGTGTGAAGTAACAAGGAATGGCCCACCCAGCCATCTTCTACTCACCTGCATTCATCACTCATCCGTCCATCTAACCACCCACCAGTCCACCCATCCACCCA
>PVKU01017914.1:0-5000 GCA_004027475.1 Anoura caudifer
GAAACCCTGAAACACCAATCCAAAAGAACCTATGCACCCCAATGTTCATAGCAGCACAATTTACAATAGCCAAGTGTTGGAAGCAACCTAGGTGCCCATCAGTAAATGAATGGATCAAGAAACTATGGTACATTTACACAATGGAATTCTATGCAGCAGAAAGAAAGAAGGAGCTCCTACCCTACGCGACAGCATGGATGGAACTGGAGACCATTATACTAAGCGAAATAAGCCAGGAGGTGAAAGACAAATACCACATGATCTCACCTTTAACAGGAACCTAATCAAGAAAACAAACAAACAAGCATAATATAACCAAAGACTCTGAAATTGAGAACAAGAGAGGAGAGGGATAGGAATATCCAGGGAAAAGGGGAAGGGATTAGAACAACAAGTATGAAAGACACATGGACAAAAGCTAGGAGTGGGGGGTGGAAATGGGAGGGAGCTGGGGAGGGCTGGGGTGGTGGGATGTGATGAGAGAAGAAAACAGAAAACTGTATAAGAACAACAATTAAAATAAAATAAAAAAAAGAATGAAGAAACAAGAATTCAAAAAAAAAAATGAGGAGAGGCTTAGAAACCTCCAGGACACCTTCAAACATTCCAACATCTGATTTATAGGGGTACAGGAAGGGGAAGAGGAAGAGCAACAAGGGGAAAACTTATTTGAACAAATAATAAAGGAGAACTTCCCCAATCTGGCAAAGGAAATAGACTTCCAGGAAGTCCGGGAAGCTCAGAGAGTCCCAAAGAAGGTGGACCCAAGGAGGAACACACCAAGGCACATCATAATTACATTAGCCAAGATTAAAATGAAGGAGAGAATTCTAGAAGCAGCAAGGGATAAGGGCACAGTCACCCACAAAGGAGTTCCCATCAGACTGTCAGCTGATTTCTGAAAAGAGACCTTGTGGGCAAGAACGGGCTGGAAAGAAGTATTCCAAGTCATGAAAGTCAAGGACCTACATCCAAGATTGCTCTATCCAGTGAAACTGTCATTTAGAATGGAAGGGAAGATAAATAAAGCGCTTCTCAGATAAGGTCAAGTTACAGGAGTTTATCATCACCAAGCCCTTATTATATGAAATGTTAAAGGGGCTTATCTAAGAAAAAGAAGATAAAAATATGAACAGTAAAATGACAACAAATTCACAGTTATTAACAACCACACCTAAAATAAATACAAAAACCAAGCAAACAACGAGAACAGGAACAGAATCACAGAAATGGAGATCACATGGAGGGTTATCAGCAGGGGAGTGGGAGAGGGAGAGAGGAGAAAAAGGTACAGAGAATAAATAGCATAAATGGTGGGTAGAAAATGGACAGGGGGAGGTTAAGAATATAAGAAATGTAGAAGCCAGAGAACTCATATATATGACCCATGAACATGAACTAAAAGGGGGGAATGTGGGTGGAAAGGGCTGTGCAGAGTGGAGGGGAATAAAGAGGGGGAAATGGGACAACTGTAATAGTATAATCAATAAAATATATTTAAAAAAAACACAAAGGGAAAAGCTAAGCCAACAACTATAACAGGAACAGAATTACAGAAATGGAGATCACATGGAGAGTTATCAGTGGGGAGGCAGAGGGGGTGAAAGGCGGGGAAAGTACAGGGAATAAGAAGCACAATTGGTAGGCATAAAATAGACAGGGAGAGGTTAAGAATAATATAGGAAATAGAGAAGCCAAAGAACTTATATGTACAACCCATGGACAAGAACTAAGGGGGCAAATGCTGGATGGTGTGGGGATGCAGGGCACAGGGCTGATAAAGGGGAGAAAAAAAATTGGGACACATGTAATAGTGTCAATAAATATACTATTTATAAATAAATAGTATCAATAAAATATACTTAAAAATAAAAACCTGCAAAAGGAAAGAAATCTTATCTTTTGGAACAGCATGGATGGACCTGGAAAGCATTTTGCTAAGTAAAATAAGCCACTCAGTGAAAGACAAGTGCTGTATGATTTCACTCATATGGGAAATCTAATGAACAAAATAAACTAACAAACAAAATAGAAGCAGACTCATAGATAGAGAACAGTTTGACAGCTGACAAAAGAGAGACGGATTGCAGGGCTAGGTGAGAAAGGTCAAGGAATTTTGCAGGAAAAATAACCCAAACCCTGATAGACACGGACAACAGTATCGTTATTACCAGAGGGAAAGGGGTATAGGGTAGTAGAAGAGGTTATAGGAGAGAGAACTGGTGATGGAAGAAGACTTGACTTGGGGTAGTGAACAGAATGCAACATACAGATGTTATGTTATATTATAGAATCATATACCTGAAACCTATATAATTTTATTAATCAATGTCACCCTAATAAAAAAAGAAAAGAAGAGGCAATAGAAGTATTTCCTTGACATCCATGTGAGCTCAAGAATTCAAGTGTGGCTTGACCTTATACTCAAGTGTTCTCAAATAGTTCCCAAGTAGTTCATAGTTAGAAATGTTTGAGAACAATAATACAGTAACAAAATTACATCTAATCCATTCAGAATACCACTTTTATCACTCTTCCTTTCTATTTCAGATCCAAGTATAGTGGAGATAGTCTTTCAGCAGTAGATGCTCCCCTTTGATTTATGGCCAGAGGTCAGGACACTGCAGTAATTCTAATGAAAATATGTAACTTGGTTCATCTCTATTATTTCACCTTAAATTCTCCAAATGAGATGATGCGGATGAGCAGTGCTGCAGTTCTTTGTCATTTGCATTTTATTACCTTCATGACAGTTTCCTTCTTGCATGATATTACCTAATTGCATCCTTCAAAAAAAGAGTAACATATCACTCTCCACTTTCAATTATTCACTCCAACAAAGAGAATCATGAAACACCCACTCTGTCCTAGAAAATCCTCCCAGCGATTGAGTCACAGAGAGAGCGAGATGATATGGAGTGGAACCACAATTCCAAACAGGAGGTCTTGAAGAGAAGCCCAGCTCTGTCCCTGTTTCCTTTCCAGACAACTTTCTAGGCACACAAGAACACAAATCTTGGAACCATATACCCCAGATGGTATTACCTAACTAAATTGCTCACATGATTCACTGCATTTGTTCCAAAAATAACTTGTTTCAAATAACTTTGGGATGTTTCCTAAAAGCATCATTCACAAAGAATCATATTTTTCTAATTAAATGAAAGTATTGTAATCTCCAAAAATTTTTGCAAAATGAAAATCTAGACCGACTTTAAGTGCTGTTGCAATTGGTGTGTAGCTTTCTAAGGGGTCAGGTATATACTTACATGTACATGATTAGTATTTTGTAAAATTTTCTTTCTTTAACCCTTTTCTATCTTGATGTCTCCTTCCCTTTATTCTTTGGTACTCAACTCAGGGGTCTTTCTACAGTAGTCTTCGCTTTTGTCCTATTTACTTCTACATATTCATTTAGCATATCCTGATTATCTCAAGGAAGCATTTAAGATTCAATTTTCCATTAATTTTCTTACCCTTTTTATTTTATCCACCTACACTTCCTTTAAGTATTCCTTTTTGGGGGTAATGAATTTATCCATGGCACTAAATCACAGAGGTTGAGTAGCAGAGTAGAAAGCACAATGTGACAGAAGACATGGCTGTGTTACTTGAGGGTTGTATCACCCTATTCATTTAACTTCTCTAAACACTAGTTTCCTGATTTGTAAACTGTAATTAAGATCAGTTCAAGCACAGGTCCTAAACAAAGCCTACATTAAAACTTTGCTACCCCAGGAAGTATTCCTTTAGTTTTTCATTGCCAATGCTAAAGTGCCAATAGTGCCAAAGTAGTTCAATTTTTAATAATATTTGACATTAAAACTTGAAGACATTTTTAGAATTAGAATAGTTTTCTTTGTTCTAATTACCAGTGACATTATGGGTAATGAATAAGTTTCTGTTAGTTGAATCATGGGTGTCTCTCATCTACTTGCCTCAGAATAATTAATAAATTAGTAAGACATAGTTTTGTTTTGCAGAAACCACAAGTTTTGTTCTTGCCCAACAGGCTAGTTTTGTTAAAGTGTTAAAGAATACATTAACCTTCTTGCTTTAGAATGGAAGGGAAATGCAGCAATTAGCAATACATTTACTGAGTTCCCACTGGAGTTCTCATAAATAAAAAATATAGGTGCAATTCTCTAGTCTCCAAACACACTGTTTAATATAACAAATACAAGAGTGGACTAGAGATTCCCCAATTTTCATTCTTAACATTCTATAAAACATCTAGGATTGAAAATTTTTACTATTTTTTTCTGCCAATTTTCCATAGAATACTTAATTACTATCTTTTTCTTTAAATTCATGAGACTCTCAAGCATACTTGATGAAATAAAGGTCATAGGAAAGACCAAAGATATTTAAGTTCCCAGGCAACAAAAGCAGAATTGACCCTCAACCAACATGAGTTTGAACTGAGCAGATCCACTTACATGAGTTTTTTAAAAAATACAGTATATCTTAATGGCTCTGCTGAAAGGAGCTTTAAACATCAGCTTCTGATCCATTAGAAACATTTAGGTCCTGCCAAAGGAGTTATTTGGGGCACTTGGTGCATTTCAGATCATACAATGTAGATAAGTACCTTCTCTGTTTCCCTGTTCTGCTAGTCTAGTGAGCTATTGGCACAAGTAATGCTTGGGCCCAGCATTTACATGCAAGCTTGCGTTACTTGGTGTAAATAGCTTACTTCCTCTAGTGATTTTCCTATGTTGGCTCTTTCTCTGTCCATAACACTAAGGCATTCATGGCAAGGTTGTTTTCTAATTTATACGTTTTACCATATGAATAGTAAATTGCAACAGACACAGACTCAGGGATTTCAGACATTCATATTCTGGGTGAACATTGCCATTATCTCTATACCAGCATTTTCAAGATGGCTTTAAAATACAAGTAAAGATCTGGATTTTTTTTAAAACAGCTTTCTTGAGGTACAATTGATATACAATAAATTGCACACATTTAAAGTGTGCAACTTGAGGTTCCAACAT
>PVKU01017915.1:0-10302 GCA_004027475.1 Anoura caudifer
TTAAAAATATAGATATGCACTGTAATGCATTTGTGGGAAACTGGAGACAGTGGAGTCCTAAATCGTAGCTCCTATGTCCATGGTCAGAAGAAAGGCAGAAAATCACTGTGTCACCAGGTGGGCTTCTCTGACTGTTACAGCCTGGGCCTCTGACTCAGGTACATCATGACTCCAAAGTCATCTGTTATTTCAGTCAATAACTTCCACCTACGAGATTTGTCAAGAGCTGTGGGCTTGGAGCTGAAGACTGCCTCTGGCCTCAGGAACAGATGCCGCAGAACAGTCTGGACAAGACGGAGCAGGCTCACCTTCTCACTGCTCGGACTGAGCAAGGAACTCCCAGACTGACTCCTCTAACTAGGCTCCCACTCAGGAAATGGTCTTTTTCTTCATCCCTACATGGTGTGGATGGCCCATCAACTGATTATAAGCAGACTTAACATTCAATTGTCTTTCCCAAAGGGAACTACCTTGAATGGAAGTCCCCAGAGAGCAGGGCTGTGTCTATGTGGTTAATTGCATTGCCTGGCACAACTATGTGCAATGTGGAGTGTAGGAAGGACTTTTGGATAATGATTGTGGTAATATCTGAGCTTCTGTAAATACACAGTGTGAGCAGAACAGCTTCGGTCTTCCTGCTGTCTGCAAGGTCTCTGTCATCTCATAGGTCCTACCTCATTCCCATCTGCTGTTCCCAGGACAGTGGACTAATGATACCTGTTGTTCCTTGAGAGTTTTCCCTTGCCAGGCCCCTAACCTACTTCATCCTTTTGAAATCTGATATCTTTCCATAAGGTAAGTAGGATTAAGATTCCTACCCCTCTTCAGGAAAGTAGCAACTTGGGATAAAATCTGGCATGCCTCAGCTTTTCAGAGCAGAGGTCACGTGTAATTTCCTTTGCCTTCCTTTGGCTGCCTACATGTACAAAAGTAAAGGAAAAAAAAAGATTCCTGTCACATGGATGAGAAAACAGTTTGGGATAGGTTAAGGAACTCGGATCAAGCTCTAGTACAGTTAGAGACCTCTTGAACTCACTGCACTACACTGCTTTCCTGTCATGAGTCCCAGCTGTGGGCCTGCTCTTCAAGTCTACTCATCCCCAACTAATAATAACTTAAGTTACCTCCCAGAGGCATGCTCATCATTTTAACTTCATTCATTCATTCATTCATTCATTCATATCTATTGATTTCCATGTTGTAGGCTCTAAACTAACACTGAGAAATGCAAACATGAATAAAACAGGGGCTCTGACCTCAATGACTGAGTCTCTTATGATGGGATTTTAGTCATGGTGACTGGCAGTAACAGAAGGTATTTTGGGTTGGATCGCTCCTCCATATCCTTCAAAATAGACTATATAGCAATCATCTACTACTGACAAGCTGTGTGACTCAACTGAGTCCCTGAACTAGCCTGGACATGGGAATTAGCAGAGATGATCTCTCAGTTCCAGGTCTGACTCTCTTTGGCTCTCTGCCTTCCCTGGTCCATGTTGCAAGTGATACATGTTATGAAAGGGCCAATCCAATAGTTCTAAAGAAGCCAGCTGTGAGCATGGGTAGATAGTTACCTTGTCTTATTTGATTTTTAACCTCCGTTCTAAGCCCTGAATATGGCATAGAGTAGGTGCTCATTGATTGTTTGCTGAATGAAGATCATTTTTTTTGCTAAATTCTTTTGCAAGGAGGCCTGGAGACATATAAATTTTAGTCATGTAACTCTATATCCAGGATTTTTGTTTTTAATCTCATGAAGAATAAGCCCAGACCTCTGTTTCCAGAAAAGATGGAATTACAGGGACTGTATTTACCCTCTCAGTTGAAATAATAAAAAATCCAGACAAAATACATTTTTAAAAATGGTTTTCGAGACACTGGACATCAAGCAATAAAGGGCAGGGCTGAGACTAGGGTGAGCTGAATGAGGCCCCTAAAGTACAAAGAAAGTTACAAGAGGTATTTACTCTTAGGTGCTAGCCCTGTATTTGCAAAACTCTGTGAGTGTCTTCTTAAGTGTGAGGTAAAAGCCCTGCTCAGTGTGGCTCAGTTGGTTGGGAATCATCCTGCAAACTGAAAGGTTGCCAGTTTGATTCCCAGTTAGGGCACATGCAAGAGGCAACCAATTGATGTTTCTTTCCCTCTCTTTTTTCCCCTCCTTTCTCTCTCTTTAGACTCAATATTTTTAAAAAAATAAGGAGATAAAAAAGTTGAAGAGGATCCAAAATTTAAAGAGGAATCCACTTAAAAAACATGCATATGAGAGTGACTACTTTCTAAAATTTTGCACTATAGGGGCCACATTTACCTCACCCTAGACCAAGCCCTTTCTTGAGAGATGGGAAGCTAAACAAAATATGCCCCGTTATTGCCTAAGGTGTTTTTAGGTCATGGCACAGGAAGGGGAACCCAACCAGAGCCTGGAAAATTTTCTAAGCTGAGAAAACCCAACTACATGCTACCTACAAGAAATGTACTTTAAACATAAAGACACGAATAGGTTAAAAGTTAAAGACTGGAAAAATATATACCATGTTAACACTAGCCAAGAGAAAGCTGCATGTTAATATCAGGAAAAGTAGATTCTAGAACAAAGAATATTAATGAAGATAAAGTCATTTCACAATGATAAAGAAGCCAATTCATCAAAATGAGATAACAGTCCTAAAGACTGGCATAGTCTTTAGAGGCATAGTCTTTAGAGGCATATCCTCTAATAACTGGGTTTTAAAATGATGAAATGAAAATTGGTAGAACCACAAGGAGAAAGAGACAAATCCACAATCATATTCAAACATTTCAATAGCCCTCTATTAACAACTAATAAAACAAGTAGATAGAAGTCAGTTAAGGATACAGAAGATCTGAACAATGTCAACTGTCTTGACCTAATTGACATTTATAGAACACTCCACCCAACAAAAGCTGAATACATTTTATTTGCAAATGTACATGAAATAGTTACCATGACATTCCATATTTTGGTCCATAAAACAAGTTTCAATAAATTTTAAAGGATTCAAGTCATGCAAAGTATGTCATCTGATCCCAATGGAATTATGTTAGAACCAGTAACAGAAAGACCTCTGGAAAATCCTCAAATATATGAAAACTATGAAGCTCACTTCTTAACCCATTTCAGTCAAAGAAGAACTTAGTTCAGTCAAAGAAATAAATAGGAAAATTGAAATATTTTGAACAAAGTTAAAAAAGCACAATATATCAATTTTGTAGAATATTGCTAGAGCAGTACTCAAGAAAAAAATTTACAGCACTAAACATATATACACACACACAGAAGATGTCAGCACGGTAGGAAGGAGCACATTTCACTTCCCCCTACACATAGGAGAAAATCCTGGTCAATTTACGTCGGAACAGAGCAAACAGCCACCAGAAACACAGCATATTTGAAAACAGGAGATCAAAAATTGTAGTGGACATTGAAAAACCAGGCGGTAAGGAGAGTACTTCAGAACAATAAGAGCCCAAGGGGCAGCTTGGACACCAGGGTGGGGACTGAGGCCCTGGGCCGGCGCTCGCCTGGCTCGCCACAAGATTAGGGAGGGAGTTGGGTCAACAGCTCCCTCTCCAGCCAAACAAAGTTTTAGCTGCACTGGGATAAACCCAGTTGCTTGAAATCTCACAGAGAGGAGTTGGGGTCTCAGTGGCAGACAAGCTGGAGGTGTGAACATCCATGCATACCCCAGGGAGGACTGCATGCGTGAGCTCACCTGATTGTTGGTAGCCAGCACCATTGAGACAGCCGCAGCCTGAGCTCGCGGGACCTTCGGCTCCTGGCGCCATTGGGACAGCCACGCACCTGAGCTCACAGGAGCCCGGCGGGTGCCCATGGGATGGCCGCATGACTGAGTTCGCGGGACTGTTGGAGCGCAGCGTCCGTGGGATGGCTGCATGCCTGAGCCCGTGGGATTGTCAGCTACTGGCGCCCGGCAGGACAACTGTACCTCTGAGCTCACGGGACCGTCGATGCCTAGCACCATTGGAACAGCTGCATGCCTGAGCTCATGTGACTGTCCGAGCCCACCATTGGGGACAATTGCATGAGGATTGGTGCCTGTGTGTGACCACAGGTGGCTGAGATCATAGAAACCCGCGTGCAACTGGGTGCACATGCTTCCTCAGAACGTAGGCCTGAGGCCCTGGGCGGAGAGGCCCAGGGCTAGCTCTGAGGACAGTAGCGTAAAGATAACTGAGTGCTGACCAGGGAGAAAAGTGATACTGTCACCCCTAGGCCATTGCAGCCAGCAAGACCAGAAACACCAGCTCGGCAAGATTGAAAACAGCAAGAGTTGTTGGTTTATTTTATTTTATTATTATTATTTTTTCTTTTTTCTTGTTGCTTTTTTCTTTTTTTATTAAATTTTAATTTTTTCTATTGTTTTTTCATTATTTTTATCTTTTTTCCACCACTCAATGCCCTTTGCTTCTCGTTACTTCTTTCTTGTCTTACTCTTTCTTCCTTTCTTTTCAATTTTATCTGCTCTTCCTTCCTCTTTTTTCCTTTCTTCTTCTTTCTTCTCTTCTTTCTTTTCATTCCATTTTTCCTTTTTTCTCTTTTTAAATAACCACAAGTGAGACAAAAACAAAACAACAACAACAAAAAAACCAACCCTGGAATTGTGAAAAAAGCAGAGTTGGTCCTAGGAGGGGGCATTTCTACAGATAAGACAGTGGAACCTGTGACCACCAGGATACCTGAAGGAGACAGCACCACTGAATCTCACAGGTATTCTACCACAGAAGTTCACACCATAAACCCAGAGAGCCAGAACAGACCAATTTAAGAAGCTAAGGCTAACAAGAAGAGCCTCAAAAACAATGGGAAGACAAAGAAATAATCCCCAAATGAAAGGAAAGGAGGAAGCCCCAGAAAGAATGCTAAATGAAACAGAGGCAACAATCAGATTTTGTGTTCAAAACAATGGTTGTCAGGAAGCTCCACGTGCTCTCAATGAGCTACCAGAAACTACAGGGAAGCTACAATGAACTCACTGCAAACTATATCAACATGAAAAAGGAAATAGAAACTATCAACAAGGGCCAAGAGGAAATGAAGAGTACAATTTCTGAACTGAAGAACACAGTGGAAGGAATGAAAAGCAGAATTGATGAGGCACAAGATTGGATCAGCAAGTTGGAGGACAAAGTAAAAAAAAAAAAACACCCAGAAAGAGCAAGAAAAAGAAAGGAGGCTCAAAAAGAATGAAGAGAGATTAAGAGAAATGCAAGACAATATGAAATGTAATAATATCCATATAATAGGGATACCAGAAGGAGAAGAAGAAGAGCAAGGGATAGAAAACCTATTTCAAAAGTAATGATGGAAAACTTCCCTAATTTGATGAGAGAAAAAGTCACATAAATCCAGGAAACACAGAGAGTCCCAATCAAGGGAAACACAAAGAGGCCCACTTCAAGACACATCATAATTAAAATGGCAAAATTCCAAGACAAAGAGAGAATCTTAAAGGCAGCAAGGGAGAAAAAGGAAGTAACATACAAGGGAGCCCCAATAAGGCTAGCAGCTGACTTCTCAATGGAAATACTCCAACCCAGAAGAGAATGGCAAGAAATATTCCAAGTAATGAGAGCCAAAGGCCTGCAACCAAGACTACTTTACCGAGCAAGGCTTTCAATCAAGATAGAAGGTCAAATAAGGAACTTCCCAGACAAAAGAAGTCTAAAAGAATACACCTCTACCAAACCAGTTCTGCAAGAGTTGCTGAAGGGACTGTTTTAAGGAAAGGAAGGAAAAGGGGGGGGGGAGAGAGAGAGAGAGAGAGAGAGAGAGAGAGAGAGAGAGAGAGAGGAACATAGGTAAGAAAATGGCGGTGAATCTGTACCTATCAATAATAAACTTAAATGTAAATGGATTAAATGCTCCAATCAAAAGGTATGGAATAGCTGAATGGATAA
The DNA here is from genome assembly GCA_004027475.1 of Anoura caudifer. Taxonomy (NCBI): domain Eukaryota; kingdom Metazoa; phylum Chordata; class Mammalia; order Chiroptera; family Phyllostomidae; genus Anoura; species Anoura caudifer. Next base: position 5,941 of record PVKU01017915.1, read on the forward strand.
GAAAGCCTGACCCACAAAAATGCTGCCTACAAGAGACCCACATCAGGACAAAAGTCCTACACAGACTCAAAGTGAAGGGCTGGAAACAAGTTTTCCAAGGAAATGGAGTGAAAAAAAAAAGCCAGGATAGCAATACTCATATCAGAAAAAATAGACTTCAAACCAAGGGCCATAAAGAGAGAACCAGAAGGTCACTTCAAAGTACTCAAGGGAAGAATCCAGAAAGAAGACATAAACATTGTAAATATATATGCACCCAACATAGGAGCACCTAAATACATAAAAAAAAAATCTTAGAGCACTTCAAGAAAGATATTGACAGCAACACAATTATAGTAGGAGATGTTAACACCCCACTGTCAAAAATGGACAGATCTTCCAAAGAAAATTTCAACAAAGATATTGTGACATTGAACAACATTCTGTGTGAAATGGACTTAACTGATAGATATAGAGCCCTTCATCCCAAAGAAACTAAGTACACACTTTTCTAATGCACATGGAATATTTTCAAAGATAGACCACATGATAGGACACAAAACAAGCCTCAACAAATTCAAGAAAATTGAAATCATACCAAGCATAAATGCAAAAATTCTTTAGAAAATTTTAAAATATTGAAACCAGCACCATATAGAAAACAAATGATACAACCCAACCAAGTGGGGGTTTATCCTAGGAATGCAAGAATGGTTTAACATTTGAAAATCAATAACATAATTCACCATATTAACAACTTAAAAAAAGACAAACTTTATGATCATCTCAATAGATTTGGGAAAAGCATTTGATAAAACACAACTGCCATTCCAGATAAAAACTCTCAGAAAACTAGGAATGTAAAGGAGATTTGCCCAACCTGAAAAAGGGCATCTATCAAAAAACTAACAGCTAACATCATACTTCATCAAGAAAAAATAAATGCTTTCCCCCATGATCAAGGAAAATATAAAACTGTCTGTTCTTACCACTTCTATTCAACATTATATTGGAGATTCTTGCCAGTTCAATGAGGCAAGGCAAAGAAAAGATCCAGATTGGAAAGGAAGGAGCAAATTGTTTTTATTCCTAGATAACATTATTGCTTATGTAGAAAATCTGATGAAGCCCACCAAAAGCCACCAGGACTAATCTGTGACTTTGACAAGGTTAAAGGATACAAGTTCCCTATATAAAAATCAATTATCTTCCAGCCAAGATGGAGGCATATGTGGACACACTGTGCCTCCCTGCACAACCAAAATTAAGGACAACAAAGATTTAGAAACAAGAAAACATCCAGAATTGATAGAAAATTGATCTGCATGGAAGTCCAACAACCATTCATCTAGGCTGGTAAGAGGGGCGGAGTCGCGACAGGAAAAAGTGGAGTTTGGTGACCCGGGCATGCAGGCAGCAGTGGCTGGAAGATGCCAGGCTGCAGGCGGCAGCTAGCAGGTGCCAGGCACACAGGTGGTGGCTAGTTGGCCCCGGGCATGGGGTGGCAACAGTGCAGACCCAGTGAGGCCACGCAAGGTGCCTGGTTGACCAGGTGGTCCCACAATTGCGTGCAGATAATCCAGGTGAAGGGGCAGAGGTGGAAAGGACTGGAATCTGAGAGAGAGCAGAGTGAGCTCCATTGTTCCCTCTCAGATCCTGCCCCCACATAGAGCGTCACTACCCAGAGATTGGGCTTCCCCACCCTGGGGAACACCTAAGGCTCCACCCCTGACTACATAACAGCCCCAACCAGACCAAAGAAACAAAAACAAACAAGCCAACAATGGCCCAAACAGGATAACAAGTCAAAGCCCCAGAGCCAATTCATCCAAGTGACCAAGAGATAGCCAACCTATCAGATGCACAGTCCAAAGCACTGGTGATTAGGATGTTCACAGAATTGGTTGATTTTGCTCACAAATTAGATGAACAAATGAAGGCTACAATAAGTGAAATGAAGAAAAATGCACAGGGAACCAGTAGAGATGGTAGGAAAACTGGGACTCAAATCAATGGAGTGGACCAGAAGGAAGAAAGAAACAACCAAACAGAAAACATGGAAGAAACAAGAATTCAAAAAAAAATAAAAATGAGGAGAGGCTTAGGAACTTTCAGGACATCTTTAAACATCCCAACATCTGAATTATAGGGGTACCAGAAGGGGAAGAAGAACAACAACATGTGGAAAATTTATTTGAACAAAGAATAAAGGATAACTTCCCCAATCTGGCAAAGGAAATAGACTTCCAGGAGGTCCAGGGAGCTCGGAGAGTCCCAAAGAAGTTGGACCCAAGGAGGAACACACCAAGGCACACCATAATTACATTAGCCAAGATTAAAATGAAGGAGAGCATTCCAGAAGCAGCAAGGGATAAGGGGACAATCACCTACAAAGGAGTTCCCATCAGACTGTCAGCTGATTTCTCAAAAGAGACCTTACAGGCAAGAAGGGGCTAGAAAGAAATATTTGAAGTCTTGAAAGGCAAGGACCTACATCCAAGATTGCTCTATCCAGCAAAGCTGTCATTTAGAATGGAAGGGAAGATAAAGTGGTTCTCAGATAGGGTCAAGTTAAAGGAGTTCATCATCACCAAGCCCTTATTATATGAAATGTTAAAGGGACTTACCTAAGAAAAAGGAGATAAAAATATGATAGTGAAAAGACAGCAGAGTCATAGATGTTAACAAGCACACCTAAAACAAAAGCAAACTAAGCAAATGGCTAGAACAGGAATAGAAACACAGAAATGGAGAGCACATGGAGGATCAGTAACAGGGGAGTGGGGGGAGGAGAAAGGGGGAAAAGGTACAGAGAATAAGTAGCATAGATGGTAGGTAGAAAATAGACCGGGGGAGGGCAAGAATAGTGTGGGAAATGTAGAGGCTAAAGACCTTATGACACATGGACATGAACTAAAGGGGGGAATGTGGGTGAGAGGGGGTGTGCAGGGCGGAGGGGAATGATGGGGGAGAGATAGGACAACTGTAATAGCATAATCAATAAAATATATTTAAAAATAAAAATTAAAAAAATCCATTGTACTTCTGTATACCAGCATCAAAAAGTTGAAGTTAAAATAAAAATATGATTTAAAATAGCACCAGAATTATGAAATACTTAGGGATATATCTGACAAAAATATGTAATACCTGTACACTGAAAGCTATAAAATATTGATAAGAGAAATTAAAGACAGAAAATGGCGATATATGCAGCTTCATGAATTGTAATACTCTATGCTATTAAGATGTCATTTGTCTCTAAATTCATGTATAAATTCATCTTAATCCAAATCAAAATATCAGAATGATTTTTTTTGTAGAAATTGGCAAGCCAATCTAAAATTTTTATAAAAATACAAAGGACTTAGAATAGCCAAAAGAGTTGTCAAAAAGAACAAAATTGGAAGACTGTAACTACTTGATTTGAAGACGTTAATCTATAGTAATCAAGACAATGTGGGATCATCAGAAAACCAGGAAAAAAGATACATGAAAAAGAATTTAGAATAGATAACCAAAAATAGATATGTATATCTAATTGATTTTTGACAAAGATGCAAAGTCAATCCAGCAGAGAAAGGTACTAGAGTAATTGGATACTAGAGTAATTGGATATCTATTTGCAAAAAAGAATTTTAATCCATACATTAAGCCATATACAAAAATTGACTCAAAATGGATCACAGACCTAAATGTAAAATCAAAACATAAACCTTCAAGAAGAGAATATCTTTGTGACCCTAACAATTTTGGCTTTATCAAAAATTTCTGTTCTTTGAAAGATACCATTTAAGCCACAGACTGGAAAAAATATTTGCAAAACATATACCTGATAGAGTATTTTGATCTAGATTATATAAATAACTTTCAAAACATAAGAAAATAACTTAATTTTTAAAATAGGCAGAACATTTGAACAGGCACTTAATCAAATAAGATATATGGATATCAAATAACCACAGGAAAATGTTCCACATCATTAGTCATAAGGGAAATACAATTTAAACCACAATGAAATACCAGCACACACTTAATTGGAATAGCTAAAATAAAAAAAGATTGACCATAACAAGTCCTGGTAAGGATGTGGCATGACTGGATGGCACTCTCCTACATTGCTGGTGGGAATATAGAATGGTATAGTCCGTTTGGAAAGCATTTGGCGGTTTGTTTAAAAAGCCAAACAAACTTCTACCTAATGATCCAGCCACCCGACTTCTAAATATTTACCCGAGAGATCAAAGAATATATCCATACAAAGATCTGTACATGAATGTTTACAGAAGCTTTAGCTGTAGTAGCCAAAACAACAGAAATGCTCACCAGCAGAATGGTGGTGTGTGCCTACAATGGAATGCTACTCCCAGTAAAGGGAAGGCA
>PVKU01017916.1:0-10295 GCA_004027475.1 Anoura caudifer
GGGGGTCCCCGACGCCGCCCCGCGGCAGCCGGTCCCCGCGCTGGCCGCCGACGCCACCGCTCACCTGCGGCTTCCGCCCCGCGCGCCCCGCGTCTCCCTCAGGGCGCTCCCGCGGCTCACGGCCGGGGTTCATGGTGTCGCAGCCCCGAGGCCCAGGCACCTGCGGAAGGAGAAGGCGCTGAGAGGGCCACATGCCCTTCTCCCCGTTGGCAGGGCACCCGGAGAGGGGACGCAGGGGCTCTGCGGGACGAGGGGAGTGGATGGGCCACGCAGACCCTCCCTTCCCTCCGCGGCCGCCTCAGGAGGAGCGCGGCCGAGCGGCCCGACGGCTGCGTGGGCCCCTGGCGGCGACAGGGAAAGCGCCCTTGTCGGGGAAGGGGTGCGGAGCTGCACCCGGGCTCTGGGGAAGTCCGCGCGGACAAGGCGCGGTCTCCAGGAGACGGCCGTCTGTCAGGCGCCGGGGCTCCGGGCCCCTCAGGACCAGACCGGGGCCTTTCCGGCCGAGGGCATGCGCAGTGCTGGCGCGGGGAGGCTACCGGACCTCCGAGGCTGAGGAGATTGGGGGTCGCTCACTGTGGGCTTCCGGGCCTTGTGTGCCCGGACCACGGCGTTTGGAGTCTGAGTTTGGGGAGGTTTGGTCTTTGTGGGCGAGCTGCAAGTAGGGTGCCCGGGCTGAGGGCAACTGGGGTTTTCGGGCTGTTTGGGGCTCCAAGCGTCGGGGGATTTTGTGTTTGTCTGGGCGAGGAGATTTGGGGTCCTCCGGGTTAGCGGATGCGGGGCCCCTCCTGCCTCTCAGGATGAGGGCACCTATGGTCTCTTAGGCTGGACTTGGAGGTCGTGGGCTAAGGGTTCCACATAGCAAGCCCCCCCCCCCCGTTTTCCTGGCACCCTGGCACTCTCCTGCCACGGATCCCCTGCCACGTTGCCCACCCTGGCCTTCGCTTCCCAGCTTCTGTGCTTCCCGCCCTCAGGAGGTGTGAGGCACAGAGGGCGAGGTTCCAGCCAATATAGCTGCATCTGCGCAAGCGGCCAATCAGTGCTGAGATTGCAGGGTCTGCTGGCCAATTGGCGGTCAGAAGAAGCTGAAAGGGTGGGGCGGGGGGCGGGGGATGGATCCTGTCTGTCAGTCATGGTTTCCCAGGCCCGCCCCACCCCGCAGGGATTGGCTGCTGCGGTTCGGTTCTGGCCAGTGCCTGTCACGCAGCCTGCAGCGAGGAGAACAGCCGCTTGGCGGTTTCCGGTTTCTGTCACTTGTTTTACTGCTGCTAGTGCGGGACCGTCCTGCAGGAGCTGGGAACCCCGAGCCGGGGCAGGTCTTCAGGGTGGACGTGGCCCTCCTGCCACCTGACAAAGTGTGTTTGTTCCACCAGCTTTCGTGGTCGGGATCCCCAACTTTCATCTAGTCATGTCCGTGCCCTCTCTTGTCAAACCCCCTTTCAGGAAGAGCTGCATAAGCAGTGAGGACGCGGTCAAGACTGCATTGCACTTCGGGGAAACTTAAGTCAGTAAATTCTGAGCACGCAATTCATAGACGCAAAATAAGTCCCAGAGGGCTCAAAGATTGAACACATGGGGTAATAAGTATGCTAAAGCCATGGGGAGAAGTGGCGATATGAGTAATAGGTTTGTTGAAGTAGCTTTAGCAGGTCTACAAAAGCTTCAGAAATAAGACAAGATAGAAGCAAACAGAAATGAAGACAAACAAAACACCCTGAGAAAACCTACAAGTGTTTTGCACAAACATAAGGCACCTAATCTGAGGACAGGGGCCCAGGGTCAGTGTAGCTGCCACTGGCTTTCACGGGATAAAACAGGAACAGGGTTTCTGGCCCTTACCTCGTTTTGAGCACAGAAAGATAACTCCATTTCCATGGGTTGGAAATACGCCAAGTAACTGTAATTATTACTGTGAAACTGCGTAAGGGGGAACCTCACTAAAGTGGAGTTGGCGGGTGAGAGGGGAGCTCTCCCGTAGCACCACCCTGGGTCAGTCACAGGAAAAAGTGACAACCACAGGCCCCAACAGGACGCTGTACAGGTGCCTCCCAGCAGAAACCGACTTCCCAGCAACTCAGCCAGAGAGAAACCGTGGAAGTCCAAAACGACTTACTTCCATGGAAGTCAACGCACAGAAGTTCTTTACATTTGAAGACCACGGTGCACTCAGACACCAGCCTTCCTCATCTCAAAATCTTTCATGGAATCGTAACTTCTGCAGAAGTCCGCGTATGCCTGTTCTGTCGGGTCAGCCACAGCAAATGCAAACTTACAGAAAGATGCACCCCCAGAGTTATACAGTGATGGCTCCAGCAACATGAACTCGCAGATGCTTGGCCTGAAGGCCACACATCGGGGGTTTAGTCAAAGCCCTGGAACACATGGTAGTTACATTCTCCTGAACACCAACGTCCTTCCTGGGGGCGAAAGGGACCCCAGCTTCTTAACACTCATTATTCAGGTTGGTCAGTTGGCTCCTGATAAGGAATTTGGACTTTATATTATCCATAGAACACACAAATATGTACAATGACCTGGCCACAATAATTAGTAAATGTTTATTCGGTGATGAAATTCACTGTCATGAACATACAGGGTGGGGAAAATGTAGGTTTACAGTTGTGAGTATTCAAAACAGTTTATTCTTGCATTACTTATTAATCATTGTACAATTTCCCATACGAACCTACTGCCGCCCCACCCTGTGTGTGGTTCCATGTAGAATAAGATGAGCAGCAGTTATGAGCCACATCTTATACTTCATATATTTATACAAATTAGATTTGGTAAATCTATGAGTCAAATTGATTCTGTCTTCTTTTTTAAATGGGAGTAAGATTTATTCAGCCCTAGAGAGGGCGATGACTGTGGGGATCAGAACCAGAGCCGCTCCTGAGTGTGAGTGCCCAGGCTTTCTATTGGGGTCAGAGGGTGGGAGCAGGCCCTTCTGTTACAGTGTTGCTATGGCTACAGGGCACTGATGAGTGCTGATTGTTAATTTCTCCCTGCTACAGGTGCACCCTGGTCTCGTTTTTCTTCTTTAATCCCGATAAATAAGCTCAATGAAAGATAGTTGTTTATCTTGCGTTTCTTAGAGGTCTTACGCTTGTTGCCAGCTTCTTGGTTTCCCCTCCTCCTCCCTTCCCTGGCCACACGTGGTATCTCACAACTGCAGAAGTATCAAAGGAAGCTCCCAGACCGGGGTGATTTAAGCTGTATGTTCTCTGGTCAGGGAGGAGAGGTAGGAACCATTTGCTCTCAAGTGTCCTTGGTTAGGGGAGATAAGATGTTTACAACAACTAGGTTGTAAGTTGCTCAAACTGTCCGGCCTTGTTTGATTTTCCTGTCTCAGTTCCCCATTCCACCTGCCCCAGGCTTCTCACCACCCGGTCACCCTACTAACAGTATAGATTGCCTGGGTTCTCCCGCCATCAGTGCTGGATGTGATCTTTTTATTGTTTTTTTCCAAAGGCAAGGAAAAGTCTTCTCATGTTTGTGTGGATGTCTTTCTTTCATTATTAGAAAGGCTGAGCATCATTTCTGTCTCCCTGGCTACTTGGTTATGTTTTTACAAACAATTCATGTCATTTGCCCACATTTCTTTTCATTTTTTTGTAAAAGCTCTTTATATATCATTAAACATACTGCAAATACTTTTATCAGTCTGTCATTCATTTATTTTCTTTTCCTCCATACAGAAGTTTTTCCTTTTCACTTGGGTCAAGTCTTTTCTCTTCCAGCCTCAGAGTTTCATGTCACATGAGGTAGAGCTTCCCCTACGCTTTCTGCATAGTCATCTGTTCCCGCTTATGAGTATCTCCTACGTTTATCGACCTGCTGTCCTACCGCTGTCCAGCCTTTCAAGGCAGAGCTTGGCCCCTCGCTGACTCATGGCCAGCCTGGTGCCCAGCCCCAGCCTCAGGTTCCTCTCCAGCCCTGCGGCCACCCGGAGGACTGTGGTCCGGACGGCATCCTGGATGCTGTGTGGGTCCCAGTGGGTCCTCAGGAGGGCATCGTGCAGGGTGAAGAAGCCGTCGCGTGTGCTCTGCACCTGGGTGCAGACAGCAGTGGCCTGTAGCTCCAGGCCGGTTTCCGTCTGTACTTGAATCTGTCTTGCACACGTATGTGGGTGAGATTTGCCATCACCGTGACTTGTGGTTGGGTCTTTGGAGCAGAACCAGGTAAAGCTGGAGAATCCACATTGTGCAATGAGCAGTTATGGGTTTGCTCATCGGCCGCTATTGTTACTGTCGACACCTGAGGCGCCCTCCAAGGCGAGGCTGCATGAATGGAGTAGGGTCACTACTTCCCTCACTGGTGTTTTGGTTTTGTCATGCGGGGGGAATCTGCAAGGTCCCCTCCTGTCCCGATTTCACCTCCACCTGTTCCATCAGAAACGTGACTTGTGGTGGCTGCACGGCCGGCAGGGCCTGCCTGCAGGAGACAGCGTGGATTTTCCCTCATGGGTGTGGAACCCCATCGCCCAGGCTGCTCCCCAGGACCGACTGGGTAACCTAAACACTGAGCGATGCCCACATTCCCAGGGAGCACAGGACGTCTCCCACTGCCCAGCAGAGACCTGAAAAGCCACCGCAGTGCAAGAGGGCTGACAGCCCTGGCACTTGTGCCCAGGTGCCCAGAGAAGGCGTCATCACGCACCACGGTCACCAGGCAAGGCGGTGGCTCCCGAAGGAAATGAAAAATCGCCACAAAGGAAACTTTCTAAAAAGTATTTTTTATTGATTATGCTATTCCAGTTTTCCCAATTTCCTCCCCTTTATCCTCACTCCGCCGTGCACCCCCAGCCATCCAGCATCCCCTCACCTTAGTTCATGTCCATGGGTTGTACATACAAGTTCTTTGAGTCCTCTGTTCCCTAGACCATTTTTTTATATCTCTCTCTCTATTTTATGCCTACCAATTGTGCTTCTTCTTACCTGTACCTTTCCCCCTATTCCTCCCTGCCCCCCCGAAATCCCTCCATGTGATGTCCATTTCTCTGATTCTGTTCCTGTTCTAGGTTTTTGCTTAGCTTTTGTTTTCATTGTTTTTCTTTTCAGTTCATTTGTTGATAGTTGTGAGTTTGTTGTCATATTATTATTCATATTTTTGATCTTCTTTTTCTTAGGTAAGTCCCTGTAACATTTCATATAATAAGGGCTTGGTGATGATGAACCCCTTTGACTTGACCTTGTCTGGGGAGCACTTTAACTGCCCATCTACTCTAAATGATAGCTTTGCTGGATACAGCAATCTTGGATGTAGGTCCTTGCCTTTCATGACTTCAAATACTTCTTTCCAGTCCCTTCTTGCCTGCAAGGTTCCTTTTAAGAAATCAGCTGAAAGTCTTATGGGAACTCCTTTGTAGGTAACTCTCTCATTTCCTCTGGCTACTTTTAGGGTTCTCTCTTTATCGTCAATCTTGGGTAATGTAATTATGATGTGCCTCCGCATTCCTGGGTCCAACTTCTTTGGGACTCTCTGGGCTTCCTGGAAGTCTATTTCCTTCACCAGATTGGGGAGGGTTTCCTTCATTATTTGTTCAAATAAGTCTTCCATTTCTTGTCTCCTGGCACCCCTATGATTCAGATATTGTAATGTTTCAGGTTGTCCCAGAGGTTCCTAAACTCTTCATTTTTTTGAATTCTTGTTTCTTCATTCTGTTCTGGTTGGATGTTTCTTTCTTTCTTTTGTTCCAAATCATTGATTTGAGTCCTGGTTTCCTTCCTGTAACTGTTGGTTCCCTGGATATTTTGCTTTAGTTCATTTTGGGTAGCTTTCATCTGTTTTTTAATTTTTCCACCAAGCTCAATCAGTTCTGTGAACATTCTGGTTATCAGGGCTTTGAGTTCTCCATCAGACAGGTTGGCTGTCTCCTCCTCCTTTAGCTCTCATCCTGAAGCTTTGGTCTGTTCTTCCATTTGGGCCTTATTTCTTTGCCTCGCACACCTGATAAGGTGTAAGGGGGTGGGGCCTTGGGTATTCACCGGGGCAGGGCAGCCCTCTTGGTGGCGCTGCACCCCGCCTGTAGGGGAGGGGCTGGAGAGGGAACCCTGCAGCTCCTCTGCTTGGCTCCAGCGCACTTTCCAACGAACTCTCGTGTGAGACTGGGAGTTTCTCCCCCTGTGGCACCCGCTGTAGTCCACGTCAACTCTGAGTCCCAGTTTCTCCTTCAGCCAGACTCATCTGGGCAGTTTGCTGCCTCACCGTGATTTTTCTCAGCTGTCCCACCTGCACGTTTTTTCTTTAATTCCTTGGTTGTCAGAGTTCCATGCAGTTTGATTTTTTCTTGCACTTCTGGTTGTTTATTGGTGTTAGATTGATTGTTATTCTCCTTTTGGTTGTGCGAGAAAGTGAAGGATTTCTACCTATGCCTCCATCTTGGCCAGAACTCCCGCAAAGGAAACTTTTAAAGACCTGGAACTCTGTGACTTAAGGGGCAGAATTAAAGATGCCAGTTCTGAGTAAAGTCAGTGAGTTACAAGAGAACAGACGGGCAGTTCGGTGATTGCAGAAAGTTAAAGAAATCGATCAACAAAACACTTACTAAAGAGATTGAAGCTTGAAATAAAAAGTTACTTGGTAAGGAGTTAATGTATTCCAAATGACTGGTTCCTGTTCACTCACAATCCAGACGCATGGTTCTCATTTTTGCAGGCAACACCCACCAGGACAAGAAAACTCTTCATACATGTGCTTTTACACTGTATACATGCATTGCAGTGTTGAAGACTCAGCCATTAGCTGAGAAAATGCTGTTCTCGACCTCGTAGGCAAAGTATTGCTCTTGCAAACTTTTTACGCATCATGCCTGCAGAGACTGGGGGCGGGCGTCACAGCCTTATAGTGCTGTAGATGGACACGTGCTGTGGTCGCACAGGGCGGGCCGATCACACATTTCTAACCGGGTGTGTCGTGGTGGGTAGTCACATCCGGGCACATAACTTCTTTTTCTAATTTATTGATTTGAGAGAGAGAAGGTGGGGGCAGAGAGAGGGAGAGAGAGAAAAAAAAAAAACATCGATGTGTGAGAGAAACATCGTATGTGCCCTGACCAGGAATCGAACCCATGACGCTTTGGTCCACAGGGTGATGCTCCAACCAATGGAGCCACAATGGCCAGGGTGTGGATCATTTTGGATCATACCTCCCATCAACTGTCATCAGTTTTGGCTCAAATGAACTTGCAAAAATTATCCACAGTCTTGGATATTTCTTACATCAACACCTTGAACCCAATTTGACTGACATTCCAGGGTGGTGACATCATCCATTCATCGAAGTGACCATTGTCTAAATTCTGCAAGCCCGCAGCCCTCTTAGAAATAACTGTTCTACGTTGATACGTAAGCCATGTTTTTACATGTGTTACATGGGTTCACAACGTGGTGTTGTATATATGGTGAAAATGTTTAAATGCGTGTATTATGGTGAGGGTCCCAGTAGGGATGAGGTGGGTGGGTAATGGCGATGAGTAAGGGAGAGAGAGGGTTAGTGGGTTAGGAGGCCTGGGGGTCAGGATCAGGGTTCAGGGTCAAGGTTACAGGGTTATGGGGTTAAGGTTAGGAATGCTGTTTGGGTTGGAGTTGGGGTTTAGGGGTCAGGGTGAGGGCCAAAGTCAGGGTCAAGGGATCAGGATTAGAGGCAACAGGAATTAGGCTTGTTAAAGTTTAGGGGTTTTGATGAAAAGTTCAGGGCTCGGGGTTAGAGGTTAAGGAGTTAGGCTTAGGGTTATGTTTTAGATTAGGGTTAGGTTCAGGGCTCAGTTTGGGCATAACTGGCTTACTCCCCCTCCTCCTTGCCAACTGTCCGAAGCTTCCAGGACACGGGACACAACCCACATCACACAGGAGTCCGGGTTTGAATTGGAGCCCCGGCTTTCCGTCCCTCACCCTACTCTCTGACAGGAGAAGAATGCGGTCTGTTCTGGTTACTGACTGTTTCAGGTCCCACTCGGCCCCGCTCTAGGGTGGTGGAGGGTCTCCGAGGTCGACAGGGCTCCCCCAGCCTCCCTCTGGGAAGGGGTGCTGGCCCCTCTGAGCCTGGCAGCCGGAGGTGCCGGCTCAGCCCTGGCCCACGAGGCACTCGGCAGGTGTGTATGGATCTGTACAGGACTGAGTGCAATGACCGGCCAGGCCCCAGGTGCAGCCGTCCTTCGTGCAACCAGAGTGGGCAGCAGTGGACAGGCAGGTCTCAGACAGGACAGCCCTCGGCCTCTGACCACCCAGGCAGGCATCTGTGGTCCTCCAGCTCAGACCAGCCTGGGCCTGTCCAGCTCCCAAAGCCGATTACTGAGCGGACCATGCTCCTCAGCAACTGCGGGGCTACTGGGCAGTGCAGACAGCACTTTGGGATTATTCGGTTCCCAACACCGAGCACCTCCCCCCTCGCAGCCTCAGCCCGCTGAGAGGCGGAGCAATTCTCCAAGTGCTGGGTGTGGCCTCGGGCTGTCACAAAGCTCTGTGGTGTTGGAGTGACTGCCTCGCAGTGCGCAGTTTTGCGCTGAGGCCACAGGACTTGGAGAGCCATGTGCATTCACGGTCCAGCCCCTGGGGCCTCTGGAAAGCTGACCGACTGCCTGTTTTGTGGTTTGGAGCCTCCCACTGCTTCACTGAACAAGACTTCCCTTCCCAGCCTTGCCTTAGTCTCTGCTCTTTGCAAAGGAGAGAGAAGAGACTGGAATGACCCACTTTGTCCTTTGGGGATGATGGATTACTGTGGCCTGGACACACCTGGACAGGTGTGACTCCTGGGCTCCCACCTCTGAGGACCCGAGTGAGACCCATGTGCCTGCTGAGGGCACGTGGGCTACTTGGGGCCGGTCTCTGAGATGAGAAGACGCGACACCCAAGGCAGGAGCCGAGTTTATCATCGAGAGCAGTGTTGCTTTTGCAGCCAGAGGGAGAGCCCCTTGCCCTGTGGGAGGACAGCAGGGGCCCTGGGCGGTGACCCTGACCATGGACAGCCCCTGACCCTGTGGGTCCTTCCTTCCATGGCTTCCCACCCTGCAGCCGTGCGCTGGGCCATCCGTGGTGTGGACTCTGCGGCTCTCCCTGACCCGGAGTCCATCCTCCTGCCCACGTCCTGCACCCCCGCATTCCTTCGGGAGCTCGTCCCACCTGCCTCCCGTCCCAGCAGTTCCCGGGCGCTGGCCCTACGTCTAGCCAATCCCACCTTCACCCTCTGGGTGCTCCGAAGACCTCAGAGATGAGAATGTGACCCAAGCCAGGTTGAAAAACTTGCATAAATCTGATCTTTTATGGAACCCAAAGGAGAGAAGGAGAAACGCTTCACGTTAGAATGGATGGTGAGTGGGTGTCTGCCTGGAGTTTCTGGCGGCCCCAATACAGTGGGAGAGACTGTGCCTGTGAACAGGGCCTCCGGAGGGCTGGAGAGCGACTGGGTCCCACTGTGAGAGCGTGAGAACCTGTATCTGCCAGGCCCAAGCCTGCTGTTTTTCTTTCTTTAAGGTTTAATTTATTTATTTTTAGAGAGAAGGGGAGGGAGAAGGAGAGGGAAGGAAACAACGATGTACCAGAGAGATACATCGATCGATTGGTTGCCTCTTGCGCGCCCCCTCCTGGGGACCTGGCCCACAACCCAGCATGTGTCTTGACTGGGAACCAAACCCGTGACCTTTCGGTGTGCATGCCGGCGCTCAACCCGCTGAGCCATACCAGCCAGGGCCAAGGCTGCTCTTAAGTTTGCCTCTTGCAAGTATTAATCTATTTCTACCATTTAAACATTATTAATTTATTTTACTTCTGCAGGTGTGTCCAGTACATTGCAACCAAATGGTCTCAGCTGACACGTCAGAAGCTGCGGCCCCTGAGGCTCCCTCTGCACAGGGTCCTCGGGTGGCGGGGCCCATCTAGGGGGCTGCTGAGCAGCTCTGTCCCTGCCCCTTCTCGGTCCCAGGAGAGGGACAGCCCAGAGCTCCATGAGAACCAGCCGGGGAAGAGGTCCCTGGGTGGGTAATAGGTCTGTTTGTAGTTTTTGTCCATTTTATTAATGTGTGTTTTTTACTAGGAAACCACCCAGTTCCTCTACTTTTCCGGTCTGATGCAATAGATTTCCCTTATTTGACTCTTAATTTATCCTCTGTCTGATTTTTGCACAGAATTGTTATAATTAATAAATGTTGATACATTATTACTACCTAAAGTCTGTATTTTACTCAGTTTCCTGCATTCAAGGCTCAGCCTCAGTGCTGGCCCCTCCGTCTGTGAAAGCCCAGACTGGTCTCCAGCCAGAGAGGCTGCTGCTGGCCTCCAGGGTTCCTGGTGCCGGGGTGGGTG
>PVKU01017917.1:0-10301 GCA_004027475.1 Anoura caudifer
ACCAAGCCCTTATTATATGAAATGTTAAAGGGACTTATCTAAGAAAAAGAAGATAAAAAATATGAACAGTAAAAAGACAGCAAACTCACAGGTATTAACAACCAGACCTAAAACAAAAGCCAACTAAGCAAACCACTACAACAGGAGCAGAAACACAGAAATGGAGATCACATGGAGGGTTAGCAATAGGAGAGTGGGAGGAGGAGAGAGGGGGACAAGGTACATAGAACAAGTAGCACAGACGGTGAGTAGAAATGAAGGGGGAAAAATGGGAAAACTGTAATAGCATAATCAATAAAATGTAATTTAAAAAAATAATTGTAAAACACATGCAAATAGTGATGGCAATGCTGAAAATGAGAAGACAATGGTCATAATACAAGAGAAGGGGTAAGGAATAATGTAAATGTTTTGCAAATGTTCATAATAGAGAAGGAGTAAGAAATAATGTAAAGTTGCAAGAATAGAAAAACTAAATATATCAATTTTGGCAAGTGTTAACAGATTAATAATTTGATTTCTTAATAACATTCTCATTTTGTTTATTTTTAAATGTTTTATTGTTTATGGTGTTATAGTTGTCCCAACTTTTCCCTTTCTCCTTCCTCCAGCTGGCCTTTCCCCCAATTCCATAATCAGTCCCCCCACCATTGTCCATGTCCATGGGTCCTTCATATATATTCTTTGACTAATGCCTTTACCTTCTTTCAGTTAGTCCTCAGTCTTTTGCTAAGATCAAGTGTAGTATCTGTTCTTATCAGTTTAATTAAATTTCCATTTTAAATGTATCTCTCTTTAGAAAAAAATACTAAAATAGTGACTCAATTGTTACTTTAGGTTTCGGTTGCTGATCAGTGAGGGAAATAGTGAAGGTTAGAGACAGCATATAGAACCATTTGAAATATACTCTGTAAATTGTCTTCCATGAAAGTAGCCCAAAACGGCTTTTATTGTTCTTCCCTGGTTTGGGCTGCATTTTCCCCCTAATAACTCTAATTTAACATTTCCCATAATTGATTTACATTTCAACTGTAAGCCTAAACTTATTGCATCATAAATAGACCAAAGTACATCTTTTCAGTATTCTATTAATGCAGTAAATATGGAAGATATCACTAAGTAATTATTATTAACTTTTGTGGCAGTTGTTAAAAACTATAATTTGCTTAGCTGATAGAAAATTTAATTCATTTAATTGTTTTATTCATATGTTCTTGTTAAATGTTTAATGTAATTTCTCAATTTACTTATTTGCAAAGTAGAGAATTTGAAAGGACAAAATTGAAAGAATATATGTAACCTGTGTTTTGAGACGACACTTAACGTTTTAACTAGGTCATTTGTATACACCCCTGTACTGTCAAAATCATTTTCAAACAAAGCTATTAATCACACAATATTTTTGTACAATGAATGGTTGGATATTTTTACTTTTCTAAAAAAAGATGAGCACACTGGCCATCAAATTTAAGAGACTTGCCTAGAACTTCCCGTTAAAGAATGGGGAAGCCAAAACTGAGAATCTAGTCTTGGGGATCCACAAAGTAGATTTATGGTAAGTCAAATGTATGATGTGTTTATTTTCTTTCTTTATAATTTTAAAATTATTATTTATTATTTTATTGCTGGAGGTGTAGGTATACTGGTTTTTAAAAATAAAGATAAAAAAATCATCAATGATATCCTTTAGGGGAAGATTTAAGTGTACATTTAGCAGTCACCATACTAGTTTCTCTTTGCACCCCAGGGACACAGATCTCTGAAAAAAGTACAAGATATTAAAGACCAACACCTCAAACAACAATATTAAAATCCTCAATAACGTTCCATTTTACTTAGAAAAAATCTGACCACTTAATATTACCTATAAAACTCTATTTCAGACACTTGCATACCTGTATTAATTAGAATTAGCTTTGACACTTAAAGAAGAAAATCACAAAGTATTATAGCAATAATTTTAATAAATTAAATAGTATTTATCTCGCTTAAAATATCAAGATAGGTAGCATAAGGTTGACATGACAGATGTGTACATTTATTGGCAACTCCTGTTTTTTCTAACTCACGTCCCTGCCATCTCTTTTATGAGGTCTTCAGTGTAAGGGCCCAAGAGGGCTGTTAGAGTTCTTTTCTTTTTTCTTTTCTTTTCTTTTCTTTTCTTTTCTTTTCTTTTCTTTTCTTTTCTTTTCGTTTCTTTTCCTTTTCTTTTCTTTTCTTTTCTTTTTGTACAGCAGAGTGAAATAATTCATCAAGAAAAATCTTGGGATTCTGTCACTAGATGAGAATAAGACTACTTGAGGGCAGCCAGCACTCTATGTTCTACCACTTATATTAACCACTTACATCACTTACCGGTACTTTTTCCTAACCATTCTCTCCTTATTTGGTTCTTTGAACACATTCAGATACATTTTGCCTTAACTTTTCCAGAACTGCATAGAAATATGTTCTATAGTTAGGGCTTATTTTTGTTTATCATTTTTAATATCAGCAAATGTATTATTTTAATGTTTTATATCATATTTGATATATTTTATGTTATTTTGATATTCAACTATTTAGTGTGACATCACCCACCCCCCAGTCATTCACTTTTGATCATCTTGTTCTCATGTTTTACAGGATTTATTTATATTTATTTTTATATACATACATATATAGCTACATATATATTTATCTATAGGTGTGGACAGAAATAGAGATAGGCATAAAATGTTATATAAAGATAGACTATTAAAGCTTAAGTCAGTTTTGAAGATGATCTGTTTCATTATTCTTTCTTTCTCCATCTGTCCCTTTTTTTTTCCTGGGACTTTAAGTAAAGGGAATTAATATCTATGTGAGATTGTAAACATATGCACAAATACACAATTGTTTAGTCATGGCATAGAGTATCAGATTTCTCCACCAATTCATCAGACCTTGATTTTCTCAGGATAAGGTAAAAACAACAAAGTGATATTTGAATATATAGTGAACCTTATGACAAAAAGGAATCCCGAGCTTAAGGAACCTATATCTTTTGTAACAGACAGTAAGCAAGTCTGCCCTTTGGGGAGCCCAACCTTTGGGCATCCCTGGACCACATGCCTTCTGCATAGAAGAAGAAGAGTAGTCTTGGGACACACATTAAATACACAAACAATAATGAAAACCGATAAGCAGAAAAAAAAGGTTTTAAATAAATTTACAATTTTGTGTTGGGCTGCATTCATAGCCATTCTGGCCCACATACGGCCATGGGCCATGAGTTGGATGACCCTGTGTGGAGGGAGACGTTTTCCTCATTATGCCATACAGTTATCATTCCTTCACTTTCCCGCAAGGGTGTCCAACCTTTTGGCACCTCTGGGCCATATTGGAAGAAGACAAATTGTCTTGGGCTACATATTAAATATAATCACAATATATGATCACAAAAACAAATCTCATAATGTTTTAAGTAAATGTACAGTTTTGTGGAGGGCTGCATTCACAGCCATCCTGGGCTACATGCAGCCAGCTGGCCACAGATTGGGCACCCCTGCTCTAGGGGGAGACCATCTCTCTTTCTTCCATGGCTGTTTAATATACTGATATCCTTCAAAAATAGTTTGTGTCACAAGGCAATCAATGCCTCCTTCACAAGGTGTGAAAAAATAGGAGAACCAGAAGAGAATTATCTAACAATAATATGCAAAGGTGATTAGTAAAACATTGAAATAAATACAAATATTATGTATTAAAATAAATCAAATAACTGAATTTGGAAAATACCTAAATTGAGGAGCTTATTTTTTTTTAAAAAGTGAAAAAAATTACAGCCAATGAGGACTAGGGATCAGATACTTCTTTTTATGGAAAACAATGTAGGAGACAGTTTACAGGACTAGCAGACAATCACTTCTTTGTCTACCTTATTGACGCCACTGGGAATTTTAGTCCCTTCCTTCTCATCTTTCATTTACAGCCACAGGTCAATCAAAAAAGCTGTCATGTTTTTATATGACTCCTCACTACTGGGCTATAGATGATGGCTACAAGCATGGTAGTCTAGACTGAATTCAAATAATCACTTCTCCCAAAGAACTCCTCTAGTCACAAAAGGATACCCAATAAGCCCCAACACAGAGAACTATTTACCATAGAGAAGTGTGTCCTGAAGGAATAATGAGAACTAGCTGTGGACATTTGGATGTGTCAATTAGAAATTTACCAGTTCTCTAGGAAAAACTGTTTAGTAGGTAATGTAGTGTCTGACTCCATTTGACTGCTGACAGCTTGTATGGCTCTTCCTGGCTCTTCTCCACTTGCTCCATTTCGGGGTAAGTTGTATCTTGGGATCTGACAGAAAAGCTGGTTGCTTCATTTCATAAAGTCATTGATGAGTCCTAGCCTCAGAAATTCTAGCCCCATGAGAACCCTAATGCCAATAACCATTGCACTCTAATTGTATTTAAAAACAAAATGGCCCTTCTTTTACTCAAGCCAAAATTTGCCTGCTTTGGTCCTCCTCACCCCACAAGAACATCTCAGGGTTATCTTTTTTAACTCTCTTGGTGTGTGTGTATGATGTCACCAGTCTAAACATCTGAACCAGTTTTGAGTGAGTAGGTGATCCTGTCTTCCTCCTAGCAACAGCAAGATGAAAGCCACATTACTGGGGTTAAGGGTAAAGTTGGTAGTGAAGATGTAGAGACAGTAAAGAGAATTCAGGGAATAAAACTTGAAGTGGATGATAGAAGTAGTTATGTTACAGGGATCAGTTTTAAGATAGGGGAAATTATAAACGAAAATCTTCATCAAAAGCAGCAGTTACAAAAGCTATTTCTGAATGTGACATTTAAGGGATCATTTCTACCTAAAATCCTATGAAAAAATGCAAAATAATGATCCATAGAAGATGTTCTTGTTGGTGGTAGGTTTTCAGTAGAAGTGTCTGGTATAGGACTTATTCTTTTGCATGAGAAATAACCACTTGTAGCAAGTTTCACATGCTAAAACTTTCTGGATAGTTATCTTTTGTCATTGTATTGGGTTGTGTTTTGATTGCTTGTATGCTTGTTTTTTGCTTTTTTGTTTGTTTTTAGCTTTTAAAAAGTGTTCAAAAATGAGAAGGAAGGTGGTGGCATGATAAGAGGAGGCATATTCCTCTTCCCCCTACACACAGGAGAAAAACCTGGCCAATTTACAGTGGACCACAGCAAACAGAATCAGAAACACAGCATATTTGAAAACAGGAGATCGAAAATTGGAGCGGACATTGAAAACCCAGACGGTAAGGAGAGTACTCCAGCAGCGTGGAGACCAGGGCAGGGACTAAGATCCCGGGCCAGTGCTGGCCATAAGACTCTAGGGAAGGAGCTGGGTCAACTGCTTCCTGCTCAGCCAAATAAGGTTTCAGCAGCACTGGGATAAACCTGGTTGCTTGAAATCTCACAGAGAGGAGTTAAAATCTCATAGTCCTGGGAGGACAGCGCGTTGGACATCCTGCAACTGTCTGCACCCACGCGCCATTGGGGATATGTGCTCGGGGATCCATTGGCACCAGAGCGCCACCAGGGGACCTGTGCTGCAGTCACTTGGCACCCAAGTGCTATCGGGGACCTGTGTGGATGGCTGGGAGATCTTAGGCACCTGTGTGCAACATGCATGGGGGTCAATTCGTGTTCACAGGACAGTCGGCACCCGTACAAGGAAGGCTCGGAGATCATGAGCGCCTGTACGTGCGACTGCAGTAGGCACATGCTGCCTCAGAAGATACGCCTGAGGCCCTGTGCAGAGAGGCCCCAGGCTAGCCCTGAGGATGGTAGCCCAAAGATTAATGACTACTGAACAGGAAGAAAAGTGATACTGTCACCCCTTGGCCACTGCAGTCAGCAATTCCAGAAAAACTGGCTTAGCAAAATTGATAACAGCAAGAGTTGGTGGTTTTTTGTTTGTTTGTTTTGTTTTGTTTTTTAAATTATTTTTTCATTATTTTTATGTTTTTTACCCCTCAACTCCTTTTGCTTCTCGTTACTTCTTCTTTTATTCCTTTCTTTCCAATCTTATCTCTTTTTCCTTTCTCTTTTTTCTTTTCCTTTTCTTTCTGCTTTTCTTTATTCTCTTTTCACTTTTTTTCTTCTTTTCTTTGTTTTCTGTCACTTTTCTCTTTTTAAATACCTATGAATGAGACAAAAACAAAACCCCTGGAAGTGTGGAAAGACCAAAGGTGGTCCCAGAGAGGGGGCATTTCAACAGCTGAGATACTGAAAGCCATGAACACCAGAATACCTGAAGGAGACAGCACCACTTAATCTCACAGAAGAGATACCACAGAAGTTCACAGAATGCTATCACAGAAGTTCACACCATAAACCCAGGGAACCAGAAAAAATCAATTTACGCAGCTGAGCCTAACATGAAGAGCCTCACAAACAATGGGAAGACAAAGAAACAATCCCAAAATGAAAGGAAAGGAGGAAGCCCCAGAAAGAATGCTAAATGAAATGGAGGCAACTCAACTATTAGATTTTGAGTTCAAAGCAATGGTTGTCAGGAAGCTCCAAGAGCTCTCAATGAGCTACCAGAAAAACAGGGAAGCTTCGATGAACTCACTGCAAACTATATCAACATAAAAAAAGAAATAGAAACTATTAACAAGGGCCAAGAGGAAATGAAGAACACAATTTCTGAACTGAAGAACACAGTGGAAGGAATGAAAAGCAGAATCAATGAAGCAGAAGATCAGATCAACGAGTTGGAGGAGCAAGAAGAAAAAAACACCCAGAAAGAGCAAGAAAAGGAAAAGAGGCTCAGAAAGAATGCAAAGGGATTAAGAGAAATGCAAGACAATATGAAATGTAATAATATCCATATAATGGGGATACCAGAAGGAGAAGAGCAAGGGATAGAAAACTTATTTGAAAAAGTAATGATGGAAAACTTCCCTAATTTGATGAGAGAAAAAGTCATGCAAATCCAGGAAACACAGAGAGTCCCAATCAAGAGGAACCCAAAGAGGCCTACTTCAAGACACATTATCATTAAAATGGCAAAATTCCAAGACAAAGAGAGAATCTTAAAGGCAGCAAGGGACAAAAAGGAAGTAACATACAAGGGAGTCCAGATAAGGTTAGCAGCTGTTTCTCAATGGAAACACTCCAAGCCAGAAGAGAATGGCAAGAAATATCCCAAGTAATGAGAACCAAAGGCCTGCAACCAAGACAACTTTACCCAGCAAGGCTTTCAATCAAGATAGAAGGCCAAATAAGGAGCTTCCCAGACAAAAGAAGTCTCAAAGAATACACCTCTACCAAATCAGTTCTGCAAGAGATAGTAAAGGGCCTGCTTTAAGGAAAGGGAGGAAAGGAGAAAGAGAGGGAGAGGAACACAGGTACAAAAATGCCAATGAATAAGTACCTATCAATAATGTCCTTAAATTTAAATGGATTAAATGACCAATCAAAAGACATATAATAGCTGAATGGATAAGAAAGCATGACCCACACATGTGCTGCCTACAAGAGACCTACCTCAGGACCAAAGACCTACACAGACTCAAAGTGAAGGGATGGAAAACAAATTTTCCAAGCAAATGGACAGGAAAAACAGCTGGGGTAGCAATACTCATATCAGACAAAATAGACTTTAAAAGAAGAGCCATAAAGAGAGATCCTGAAGGTCACTTTATAATACTCAAAGGAAGAATCCACCAAGAAGACATAAACATCGTAAATATATATGCACCCAACATAGGAGCACCTAAATACATCAAGAAAATCTTTGATGACTTAAAGAAAGGTATTGACAGCAACACAATTACAGTAGGAAATTTTAACACCCAACTGTCAAAAATGGACAGGTCTTCCAAACAAAATATCAACAAAGATACTGTGGCATTGAATAACACTCTAGATCAAATGGACTTAACTGATATATATAGAGAGCCTTTCATCCCAAAGAAACTAAATACACATTCTTTTCAATGTGGATGCACATGGAACATACTAAAAGAAAGACCACATGATAGATCACAAAACTAGCCTCAACAAATTCAAGAAAATTGAAATCATACCAAGCATTTTCTCCAACAACAAGGGACTGAAACTAGAAACCAACCCCAAGAAGAAAAACCTAAAATCCTCAAAATCATGGAGATTGAATAGCATGCTACTAAACAATGAGTGGGTCAATAAAGAAATTAAGGAAGAATTCAAAAAGTTTCTGGAAACAAATGAAAATGAACTCAAAACAACCCAAAACTTGTGGGACACAGTGAAGGCAGTCCTCAGCGGGAAGTTCATAGAGATACAGGCCTACCTGAAAAAGATAGAAACATTTCAAACAAACAATGTAACCCTACATATAGAAGAACTCAAGGAACAACAACAAAGATATCCCAGAGCAAGTGGAAGGAAGAAAATAAACCAAGATCAGAGTAGAATTAAATGACATAGAGACTAAAAGCACAATTCTAAGGATCAGTGAATCCAGGAGCTGGTTCCTTGAAAAGATAAACAAAATCGACAAGCCTTTAAGCAGGTTCATCAAGAAAAAAAGAGAGAGGACCCAAATAAACACAGTCAGAAATGAAAGAGGAGAGATTACAACTGACACTACAGAAATACAAAGGATTGTAAGAAATTACTATGAAGAACTGTATGTCAAGAAATTTGAAAGCTTAGGTGAAATGGACAAGCTTCTAGAAAAATATAATCTCCAAAAACTCAATGAAGAAGAAGCAGAAAACCTGAACAGACCAATAACAGCAGATCAAATAGAAGCAGTAATAAAAAACTCCTACCACAACAACAGCCCTGGACCAGTTGGTTTCACAAGATAATTTTACAAAGCATTTAAGGAAGAGCTAACCCCTATCCTTCATAGACTATTTGAAAAAATCCAAAATAATGGAAGACTCCCAAACTCTTTCTATGAAGCCAGCATCATCCTAATCCCCAAATCTGATAAAGACACACCAAAGAATGAAAATTTCAGGCCAATATCACTGATGAACATAGACGCTAACATACTCAACAAAATATTGGCAAACCGCATCCAACAATACATTAAAAAGATCATACACCATGATCAAGTGGGATTCATACCAGGGATGCAAGGTTGGTTCAACATTCACAAATCAGTAAATGTAATACATCACATAAACAAAGCAAAGACAAAAATCACATGATTATATCAGTATATGCTGGAAAAGCATTTAATAAGGTACAACACCCATTGATGATAAAAACAGTCAGCAAAGTGGGAATTGAGGGAGCATTCCTCAACATAATCAAGGGCATGTATGAGGAACCTACAGACAACATCATACTCAACAGGCAAAAACTAAAATCTTTTCTACTAAGATTAGGAACAAGGCAAGGTTATCCACTTTCACCACTTCTATTCAATATAGTATTGGAAATACTGGCCAAAGCGATTAGGAAAGACAAGAAAAAAAAAGGCATCCAAATTGGAAAGGAGGAAACAAACTATCATTGTTTGCAGATGACATGATAATGTACATAGATAATGACATGATAATGTCCTATAGGCCAAAAAGCTGCTCGACCTAATAAATGAATTTGGCCAAACAGCAGGATACAAAGTCAATATCCAGAAATCAAAGGCATTTCTTTATACCAACAATGAAACAGCAGAGGCAGAAATAAAAAAAAAATCCCATTTGATATAGCAAAAAGAAAAATAAAATACCTAGGAATACACCTAACCAAAGAGGTAAAAGACCTGTATGCAGAAAACTACACAACACTGAATAATGATATCAAGGAAGACACAAATAAATGGAAACATATACCGTGTTCATGGATCAGAAGAGTTAACATCATCGAAATGTCCATACTACCCAAAGCAATTTACAGATTCAATGCAATACCTATTAAAGGATCAATGGCATATTTCACAGACATAGAACAAACACTTCAAAAATTTATATGGAACCATAAACAACCCCAAGTAGCTGCAGCAGTTTTGAGAAAGAAGAGCAAAGTAGGAGGGATCACAATACCTGACACCAAACTGTATTACAAGGCCAATGTAATCAAAACAGCCTGATACTGGCCCCAAAACAGGCACATGGACCAGTGTAATAGGACAGAGAGCTCAGAAATAAACCCAAGTCTCTATAGTCAATTAATATTTGACAAAGGAGGCAGCAACATAAAATGGAGTAAAAGTATCCTCTTCAATAAGTGGTGCTGGGACAACTGGACAGCTACATGCAAAAAAAAAAAAAAAAAAAATGAAACTCGAGCATCATTGTACACCATAGACAAAAAAATGCATTCAAGGTGGATAAAAGATTTAAATATAAG
>PVKU01017918.1:0-10292 GCA_004027475.1 Anoura caudifer
CTTGCATTACCCACTAATTCATGTGGTTTCTGGGCTTTGTGTATTTCCTTGTGCACACTTCCTCCCTACCTTACTTGAACTCCTATTTATCCTTTCAAATCCTACTTGGACATTACAATGCCTTCCCCTGACAAGGTCAGTCATTCCCTCCCGCGTTATTTCTGTACCATGTCCATGACACAGGTGCCGCTGCATTGTCCCCAATGTCCATTCTGTCTGTGTCACTCCTATCAGTGTAAACGTCTTGAGGATGAGTTCTATGTCCTGTACTTTGCATCCTAGTATCTTGTAATGTTTAAATTAAATCCACTGTTTTTCTTCCAGCCAGATAATTAAAGTCATTTTTGTTTAGGTAAAGGATCTATTTGCCTCCAGGCCTAGTGAGTGGCCAGCGTGAAAAGTCACGTTTCTTTTCAGATCTTGGCATGTCTCTCTCTCTCCAGCTCTTTCAGAATAGCATAGACGACTCCAACTCAAATGCTTGTAGAAGTTAATGAGATAGACCAGGTGTGGACTGTACCAAAATGAAGGGCATGTACCCAGAGGAGAGAAGCTGCTCAGCGCCAGCCTACTGTTCTTGTACTGAAACAGAAATCTATGATGTCCAGAGTCTGGTTGTTCAGGAACATCTAGAAATGCAGACTGTGAAGTCTTTCCCAATGCAAATATGTGGACAACCAGCCAAAGTAAGGGGGGAACCTGCTTAGCCTAGTGGAGTCTCTCACAGGCTAGCCTTTACAGTAAATTCTTTCTCTTGCTGCCCCACCTTGTGGACTGACAGTGGAGCTAATGCCCAAACCTGTTCAAAATACACCAACTGGAAAATGATTATAAAAAGTCCCAATGTACACAAGAACAAGAGTTCATCTAAATAATCTGACATTTTATCCAACAGAACTACCAAACCAAACAGAACGCTTGGGTCAGCAGTCCAGGAGGTCATGTGAACTGACCAATTCAATTCAGTTCTATTCATTTTATCTGTTATTTTTTTAAGATTATATTTATTTCTAGAGAGAAAGGGGGAATTGGGGAGAGAAGAAAGAAACATCAATTGGTTGCCTCTCACATGCTTCCAACCAGGGACCTGACCTGCAACGCAGGCATGTACACTGACTGGAAATCAAACCAGTGACCTCTTGGTCTGCGGAACAATGCCCAACGCACAACCAATCAGAGCTCAATTCATTTCTGAGCACCTATTATGTGCCTGGCATGGAGGATGCAGAGATGAATGAGACAGCATTAAGTCATGCTCAATTAGGAAACACATTCTTCCTCCACTTAACATCTTTCCCACTTTGTCCCACTAACTTTTACTCACCTTACTAGTTCCAGAAATGCACCATACATAAGCACTCTCCCATCTGGTCTTACAATCTTTACAATGAAAGTAGCCATATTTTCGTTCCAAAAACTGCAAATAAAAGGGGAAGAGTCTTTTATTATTCTGGGGAGGGGGGAAGCCAGATCATTCTTTGCTTGTGGCTTTTTATAGGAGATACAAAAAGCCTCCTTAACCTCATTCACAGTTGTTCTCAAGGTTACTACATTAATTTAGTATCTCATCTCTGGAGGATTAGTCTGGGATTCTTCTCCCTGTTCTCTCACATTTTTTTAATTTCCACAATGCCACCAACATAGTCTCCCTAGAACAAAATTCTATCACATATTTCACTGACTCAAAGCCCTTCTTTGTCTCACATTCCCAATTAACAATGATTGCCACACTTCTGGTTTCTGCATGCTTAAAGCTGGCAGCCTCCTTCACCAAAATGTTACAAAACATGGAGGCCATGTAAAATATGCATTCACAGAACTTCATCTCATCAAATAAAGGAGAAAGAAAGGGAAGATTTTGCTCTTATTGCCCCAGAAATGGAAGAGGACAGAGAGGAAGGATTAGCAAAAGTCTGAGAAGGGGAAGACAAAGTTCACCTGGAAGCTGGGTTTCCTGAACGGGTGGGTGTCTCTCTGCACCTGCTTACTCTGTGTTTCCCTAGGACTCAAGTCATCTTCCTTCCCCAACTTGTCCTGCTGGCAGAGTTCCTCCTGCTTGTCCTCTTGCAGCCTTGGCCTTGGTAGTGACTTCTGCTGCTGATGGCTGGCCTTGGCAGAACCCAAAAGCTCCTGCCTCTCCATGTCCTTCCCATCCTCCTGCAGCCAGACCAAACCCCTGAAGCCCATCACTGGTGAATAGAGGTCCCAAGCTGGCGATGGCACCTTGGGGACCCTGTGACCCCAAGGAGAACAGCTGTGCAGGGTTAGAGGGCCCAGTGAACACTGCAGGGATCTGTCCACCCGCAGGCTCACCTGCACACCCACCTCCTTGGTATTGGCCTTGCATAGCCGCAGGCTCAGGCTGGGATTCATATGGGAGAGAATGGCCTTAAGCTGCTCCTTCTTGTAAGGCTCCATGCAGTAGGACCAAACGTTCGTGGGCACCACCAGCCCGGTCCTGGCAAGGAAAGTGGGGGTACCAGGGTTTTGCCTCCAGTAGGGCTGTTGGTAGTCAGAGAGTCCAGGCTGGCCAAAAACCAAGTGTGTTCCCTGGTACAGGCCCTGGGGAACACAGACAAAATGCTCCATCCACTGGCCAGGCTCAATGCAATCTCTTGGTACAGTTTGTGTCCTTGTTCTGCCTTCTACCTTCATCTGCCCCTTCTCTCTCCTGCTCAAGTTAGTTCAGGTTCATCACTATCTTTTCCACTTATTTCAGGTTCTGATGGGAGGGGCTGCCTATCACCCTAATTGAAGGGGTGGTGGGAGGAGAGGTACCTACCTACAGAGGCCTAATTGCCACCTGATTCAAATTGCTCTTACCCGTGTCTTCAATTCACTGCTCCCAAATCTTTTCAAAGCTGTTTTGGATTGCTGACTTTATTCACACACTTGCTATAAGTAGCCATTCATTTACTCCCATAGTAACATACCATTCTAGAGATCCTGTTTTAAAGAATATGGTAAAATGAAAACAAGGAGGAAATTATTTGAGCAGCCTTATACTAGAAGAGTGTAAGGAAGGAAGTACATTATGTCAGGGCTAATGAAAATAAAGACCAGAGGAACAGGGAGCATAAAGTTATGGGGAGGAGGGGTGTACATTGTGAGAGAAAATATATTTCAGGGGCTTCTATGACATGCCACAGGTTCAGTCCACTCCTAGTGAGGGTACTCCCCCCCAAAAAAAGGTAGGAGAAGCAAATTGTTCTGATTTAGAGAGTAAATGAAGATTTAATAGCAGGATAGTAAATTATGTGACACCAAATCCATTTGAATTAAAACTATGCTTTGTTACCAGGCAAGTTACTTTCAGATGGGGAATCTGAAAGTACTAACCAATTTATGGGATGATTGTAGGGATGATTGTAAGACTAAATGTGTTATTGCTTGTGAAGCACAAAGCAGACTAACTCACATGTTCAGTAAGCGGCAGTTACTGTTACAGAAGGATCTCAGGCCTGTGTTCCTTTGCTACCCAGACCCAGGTGACCATAAGCCTTGGTGTCTCTCTGTATTGGTCAGGCTTCCTAGTGCAGCTGAGGGTTGTGATCAAGCTGAGGAACACAGTAGAGCCCACATCTTTTCTTTTCTTTCCTTTCTTTTCTTATTTATTGATTTTGAGAGAGAGAGAAAGAGAAAGAAACATCAATTTGTTCCATTTATTTATGTATTCACTAGTTGATTCTTGTATGTGTCCTGACCAGGGATCGAACCTGCAACCTTGGCATACCAGGACAATGCTCTAGCCAGCTAAGCTACCCAGCCAGGGCCCGCAGTGGGAAGAATTATTTTTAAAGCACAAAACTACCAGAAAATGCAAATAATAAAATTTACTTTGTGGCAGAATTGTCCATTTTTTTGGTCTCAGTACTCACACTCTTAAAAGTTATTGAAGGTCTCAGAGAGCTTTTCTTTATGTAGGGTATCATGTTAGAAATTAAAACTAAGAACTTTTAAAAATATTTAATGATTCACTTTAAAATAAAAATAAACCTAATACATATTAACGTGAATAACAATTTTTAAAAAATAACTATTTTCAAAAGAAGAAAGGCACTGTTTCACAGTTTTGCCATTCTCTTTAATATCCAGCTTAATAGAAGATGGCTAAATTCTCACACCTTTTCTGTGTCTAGTCTGCTGCAATGTATTGCACTGGTAGAGGTCTGTGAAGAAAACCCAGCCTCACTCAGCAATGTAGTTGGGTAAAAAAGGAGGATTTTAATAGTCTTCAGCTAATTGTGGGTATTTTTTTTCCATACTACACCAAAACTTAAGTGGTAGTTTCTTAAAAGTTGCAATGTGGAATCTGAAACCATGTTGTAAACTGTTCATACTTTTGGTACATTAAAGTCTTTCGGTCTTTCTTGCATGTAGAACAAATCTTTTTGTCCATAATGTAAATCAAACACTGAGTATTTGGAAAGTGCCCATGTTCTGAATTACAGATATTGCATATACTGACACATTGTGTTAAACGATATTTTTAAATCACATTCATTACTTCACTGAGTTTATCAGAGAAGATTTTTAAGATTGGGAGATGCAGAGTTTAACAAAATTGTAATTCTCATTTGAAAGCTTACATTGTATGAGGGGCAACAAGTTGCTGTCATTTTCCCTCAGTGACAAGCTCACTTCTTACGTTTTAGAAAAAGGCCTCCCAAACCACCCAACTCAGAATGACTTAGTTTGTCATTCTTTCTGGTAAAAAATGGCTTTCTATGAAGAAAATTCCAATTCATCTCACAACTCATCAGATGAGTGATTTTTCTAGACAACAATTGTACTCAAATACGTAGAAATGCATTTTGTTAGGGAAAATATTTGAAAGATGTGCTGAAGAGTTGGACTGTAATAACACTGACATTTTCTGCTCCCTTCAGGACATGTTAAGTTAAAATGGCTTTTTGTTTTTGTTTTTGTTTTGTTTTGTTTTGTTTTTTTACAAGTGCACGGTAATGAAGTGTGCAGTGACTACGGGGAGTGTTGAAGCCACTGCACAGACACCTGTCAAGCACCCTGAAAAAGTCACAGCTTTCCCTCTTTTGTTAAATCCTCACCATGATGCCTTGTCCTAACTATTTGCTCTCTCTTCAAGACAAGGAGCTCCTGTTCTCTTGTAACCATTCTGCTTCTGACATTGCAAAGCACCCATATGACAATGGGCCGATGGGTGAGTCGAGTTTTTCTGTTCACAATGAATAATGCCAATTCTCCATGACTTTATCTAGTTTCACAAACATTTTCAAAAAGTGTTAAATATATAATTTATAAAAGAACAAACAATTAATTGAAGGCATAAGCCTCAGCTAAAGGGGACCACTTGTATGACCTTCTTCAGCTGCCTCACTGAGAAATGGTAAAGGGGCCTCTATGCCAATCCCTGTTTTGGACTTAGAATCACTTCACGTAAATGAAAATTGTTCTTTTAAAAGTAAAACACTGAGGCAGACACTGGCCAGCAGTGTCTGCATCATTATGGATGAATTAAAACATACACACAGACTACCAAGTCTGGTGGAGGAATAAGGACGACAGCATGGCTTTTCCCTCAAGAGGAGCAAAAGCCATGGCCTCCGAAATGACAGGCCTTTATTCTAATAATATCTCCTTGCATTCCAAGATGGCCCTTCCTCACTATCCCACTTACAACAAAGGAGCCGATGTCCCTCATTACATCACAGAAGAAGGACATTAGCAAATGAATAGGCAGTCGGTTATACTAGTCTTTGCAAAGTACTTGCAGGGTGAGGTGGTTTTAGGCAAAGAGCAAGCGTCAAAACAGCCTAAGTATATTGCAAATCTGATTACCCATGAGAGAACCTGTCTGTGGGCGTGGGTCCTGTGCATCTCTGAGTCGGAGCTGGGCCCATGCCATGCAGAAGGGTCTGCCACAAAACACAATGCAGCTAACATATGCACACACTTTCATTTTAGAAAACCTAAACAAATTAAAAGTAAAGAAAAACTACCTTAAACAAATTATAATATATTCTCTTTGGTCTGTTCTATGTATAAAATTGAATTTGCCACAAAGCTAATTTCTAGTTCATGTCACTTCAGGTGTTCTCTGAACTACTACAAGTCAAGAAGATATAAAACCCATTTGTGCTTTGCATTTTTAATCCAATGCCCATGACACCAAAGTTGTGAGCAAGTGGTTCCTTTCTCTGGTTCCTTTCTGTGTGGGAAGACTCTGTCTTGCCATCCTAAAGTGAGCTTTCAGTGCGTGTTCTTCCTTTGAACTCTCCCCACTTCACTTTGACCCTTTCACGTGCCATAGTGACAAGACTGTTTGAACTGATTTCACTTAATTTTAGTGGCCACAGCAATTTGGGCTTTGTGTTGTTGACACTAATACAGATGTCCCCCATTTTCCCCTCTTTGCCCCCCTCTGCAATTTGGACTTCTTAAAACAAGATTTTATTTGTTTGTTATTTAGATAGAAGGGAAGGGAGTGAGAAAAGGAGGGAAACATCGACATGGGAGAGAAACCTTCATCATTTGCCTCCCACACACACCCCAGCCAGAGACTGAACTCCAAGGGCAGAGGGGCAGGGGGCGGTTAGGGAGGAAAGAGAGGAAGAGAAACATCAATTCAAGAGAGAAACATTCATCTTTCTCTCTCAGGTATGTGCTCTGACTGGGAATCAAACCAGCGACCTTTTGCCATGTGGATCAAAGCACCAACCCAGCCACACAGGTCAGGGCCATAGTTTAGATGTTTAAAGGACAGGACTTGTTTGAACAAAGAACATACCATGTATACAAAACAAATCAATGATATTGGTGTCTCTCAACTTTTAAAATAATATATGGAACTCTTTTAAAGGAAGAAAATTCTTATAGATTCCCTAGTGCTGACTTAAATCGGGTTTTTTTTTTTCCATTTTTATTGTTGAAGTTCCAGCCAACCTGGAGATGCAGGTAGAAACCCTTCTCTTCCTCTCACAACCAAAAGGAGGATAACAACCAATCTAAAATCAATAAACAACCAGAAGCACCAGAAAATCAAACTGCATGGAACTCCGACAACCAAGGAATCAAAGAAAAAATCAACCACAACAACCAGACCAGCAAGGTGGACCCCACAAGGCTGGCAACTCAGATAAACATCCGCCAGGCAGCTGAGGGGTGGGGCTGACTGCCCAGCTTGGTGGAGCTGCATGGGAGGGCTGACTTAAGGGGAAAACTGAGACTCAGAGCTGACTGTGGGCTAAAGTGGGGGTTGCCGTGGTGAGAGATACTTCCAGTCTGACATGAGAGTCTGTTGGAAAGTGCACTAGAGACAAGCAGGCAAGCTGCATTTTCCCTTCTCTGGTCCCTCCCCCACAGGCAGCTGAGCAAGAGGGTTACTCTGCCTGGCTAAATGCCTAAAGCCCCACCCCTTACAACTTAGCAAGTGCACGAAGACAAAGAAATATGGCCCAAATGAAAGAGCACAGCAAAACCTCAGAACTAAGAGATGAGGACATTGCCAACCTAACTGATGGAGAATTTAAAGCCCTGGTCATCAAAATGCTCACAGAACTGATTGAGCTTGGTCAAGAAATGAAAGAACAAATGAAAGATACCCAAAATGAAATAAAGCAAAATATTCAGGGAACCAACAGTGACAAGAAGGAAACAAGGATTCAAAGCAAAGGTTTGGAACAAAAGGAAGAAAAACCATCCAACTGGATCAGAACAAAGAAACAAGAATCCAAAAAAAAAAAAAAAATGAACAGAGGCTAAGGACTCTCTGGGACAACCTGAAATGTTCCAATATCCGAATTATAGGGGTGCCAGAAGGAGAAGAACAGCAGCAAGAAATTGAAAACTTATTTGAACAAATAATGAAGGAAAACTTCCCCATTCTAGCAAAGGAAATAGACTTCCAGGAAGTCCAGGAAGCCCAGAGAGTCCCAAAGAAGTTGGACCCAAAGAGGAACACACCAGGCACATCATCATTAAGTTACCCAAGATTAAAGACAAAGAGAAAATACTAAGAGCAGCAAGAGAAAAGGAGACAGTTACCTACAAAGGAGTTCCCATAAGGCCATCAGCTGATTTCTCAAAAGAAACCTTTCAGGCCAGAAGGGGCTGCAAAGAAGTATCTGAAGTCATGAAAGGCAAGGACCTACATCCAAGACTACTCTATCCAGCAAAGCTGTCATTTAGAATGGAAGGGAAGATAAAGTGCTTCTCAGATAAGGTCAAGTTAAAGGAGTTCATCATCATCAAGCCCTTACTATATGAAACATTAAAGAGACTTACCTAAGAAAAAAGAAGATAAAAAATATGAACAGTAAAATGACAACAAACTCCTAACTATCAACAAATGAACCTAAAAGAAAAGAAAAACAATGAAAACAAAAACTAAGCAAATAGCCAGAACAGGAACAGAGTCAGAGAAATGGACATCACACAGAGGGAGGTCAGTGGGGAGGGAGAAGGGAGGGATGGGGGAAAGGTACAGGGAAGAGGAAGCATAATTACTAGGCACAAAATAGACAGGGAGAGATAAAAATGGTATAGGAAACAGACAACTCAAAGAACTTATATGTACAACCCATGGACATGAACTAAGGAGGGGGGAATGCTGGAGGGTTGGGGGGGCAGGGTGAAGGGGGAATGAAGGGGGAAAAATTGGGAAAACTGTAATAGCATAATCAATAAAAATATTTAATGGATTTTTATTGTTGAGACTATTACAGATGTCCCTAATTTTGTCCCCTTGACCCCCTCCCCTCAGCCCTGCTCCCCCTCCCCTCTGGCCATCACCACACTGTTGTCTATGTCTATGACTTATACATGCATGTTCTGTAGCTAATCCCCTCACTGTCTTTCACCCAGTCCTCCCTCCTCCCTTCCCTCTGACAGATGTTTGTCTGTTCCCTGCATGCATGCTTCTGTTTCTCTTTTGTTTGTCAGTTTATTTTATTCATTAGATTCCACATAAAAGTGAGATCATATAGTATTTCTCTTTCTCTGACTGGCTTATTTCACTTAGCACAGTAATCTCCAGGTCCATATATACTGTCATCAAAGTTAAGATTTCCTTCTTTTTTACAACCCAGTTCAAACCCTATCCTTATTAACTTACATAGAACCATAAAACTAAAAGAGGGCTTCAAGGAAAATGCACACATAACTCTAGAATCAATAATGTGAAAATTAACATTACTGTGCCTGTTGATGTGCTTTTATTAAAGCCAGTGTACAGCTTGCACTGTGGAGTTGGCATGCGTGTGCTCTTGCTTGCTGTACGAGGACCCAGTCACCACAGAACCTTCATCCACACCATGTGCCAAATTGTCATTCAGCCTTCACTCAGCAGGAAAGAATCATTTATGTATTAAGTCCACCTCTGTTCATTCCTTGATAGCCTCTTGACAATTAAAGAAGTCCTGCTTGGTGCCAGTTCACTCATGAACTTAAATGTGTACAGGGGCATTGAAACCCCAAGTCTGTACTTGGTTATAAGAGGGTTATTCAAATTATCTAGCTAATCTCTCCTAGATTATCATTAAAATGAAAACACAATTTAAAAATTCTTGTCAAGGACTTTCAGACCCTAGGAACCTGCCTTTGTGGATTCACAGATCTGAATTTAAGAAACACTGATTGAGACAAATGATTTCCAATGACTAGATCTTTCTTGCCCCTGGTAACCAAGGGACAAGTCAATGTGAGTCCTAAACATTACAGGTAACAAGAAATTTCAGAAAAGCTGAAGTGGGCTAAACTTGGGGCTCTCGCAATATTGGAATGTATTCATAGTCAGGGAGAAGAGACAGTGGTCAGTATGAAAAGCATTTTTAAAGTACGTGTGACATAACAGGTTACTTTAGTGATTTTGGAGGGAGGGAAGGTGAAGACGGCGTTTGACCTCTGTGGACAGAGCACAGCAGAGCACACGGAACATCGATGGGTGATCCCTCTCAAACAGTTTCTTTATTTGGGCAATGTTATAACTTGAGGTGAAAGAAATGCTTTTACCTCCATAACTGTTCACCTTGGATATTACAATGAGTTTTAATTCCTTAGAATATCCTGAGTAAGGTAAACAAAGGTAAGGCTCAGGTGCAGGTGTCTGCCATAAATAATTTGCCAATTGAATGAACCTTCAATCCTGTGGTACTTATTTCCACAAAAAAAAGTGTTTGAACCCATCCTTTCCTCAATTTGCCAGTTGTATTGAGCAATTTTTGGACAATGTAGGGAATAAAAGTACATCATTTAATTTTTGTTTTACATGAAATATTTAAGTTGCAATCCAGTTCCACATTGTATCACATAATGCA
>PVKU01017919.1:0-10282 GCA_004027475.1 Anoura caudifer
CACACTCATGTAACTTATATTACAGTATATTGCTATAATTGTTCTATTTTATTATTAGTTATTGTTGTTAACCTCTTACTGCACCTAATTTATAAAGTATACTTTATCATAGGCAGGTGCATATAGGAAAACACATAGTTATAGGTAGGACTCAGTACCTACCTACAGTTTCGGGCATCCAATGGGGATCCTGGAATAGGTCCCCCACAGATGAGGGGGGACTACGGTGTACGTGAAGCCTTGGAGATATGAGTGCACATTTTCATCACACCAGGATTTCTGAAACTCAGTTTCATGAACATATTCTAAAGGACTTAGATAATTTTTATCCTTTTAAAGGATTAATATTGTATTCAAGTTTAATGAACAGGCATAATTCCTAATACCCAAAGGCACATAAAATGTACCTATTTTTAGAAAAACATAGAGCATCTGAACTCACAGAGCATCTTCGACGACCCTCAGACATCATTGAACTCAGCTCCCTTGTACACCTGTGCCACAGCTGAGGAGCGATACAGCATATGGTCCTGGTTTTGCAAGAAGACTGCAAAACCAGGACTATAGTTAAAGAGCAAGAAGAATTACTGGTTAAAATTAGATTATTACTCCCTTTGATGCTCTTCCCCCATGGCATATCACAAAATATAAAAGCAGAGGGAAGGGGAAAAAAAAAAACAGCAAATGGGAAGACTATACCCTCTAGCCAGCCTATCAGAATTATAATAAGGTATTTGGAAGAAGAGAAGACATTTCAAAAGGGCACCATTATTAATGCCACCAAGGAGGAACTAGAAAGCTGCTGTTTGAAGCACTGGTTTTCTGCCAGCTCTCTTACATAAATATCAATTCTCGCTGTGAGTTATTGCACCTTAATTTAGTTAGGAATACATTTTTTAAGCGGCTTGCTAAAATGTGTGATTCAGCAGAGGAAAAGTGTTATCAAGTGGTGCAGTGATCCACAAATAGCTATTATTACTAGTATTTAACGTTCGGTAAACACCCACAGTGAGCCAAGCACTGTACTCAACTCTGGATGGGAACGCTTCCTTCTTGGACAAGCAAAGATTAAAATATACGGAAGAGAAGAAAGCTTAGGTCTAGGTAGGATCAGGGAAATTTATTTTTTTACTCCAACTTGTTCTTCTCGTCAAATTAACGTAACTCAAGATATTAAACTAATACTAGTACCTGGCTGGTGTAGTTCAGTGGATTGAGCGCGGGCCTGCGAACCAAAGGATGGCGGTTCGATTCCCAGGCAGGGCACATGCCGAGGTTGCAGGACAGTTCCCAGCAGGGGACGCACCAGAGGCAACCACACATTGATATTTCTCTCCCTCTCTCCTTCCCTTCCTCTCTAAAGATAAATAAATAAAATCTTTTAAAAATAAATAAATAAACAAATAAACTAATACTAGTAACAGTTATTCCTTGTGTTCAGTGTTTTTTACACTTTACAAAGGATTTTATATACATAGCTCCTTAGATAACTTAGGATATAGTCTCTGGAAGATGTGAATGTTAAAAAGAGGTAGTTTTATTTCAAAAGAATACCAAAACCGTTGGAGGGGTCAGCTGGCCTGTCGGAACATCAGAGGGCAGCTGTGCTCTGAGGGAGGAGAGAGATTTTTCAGACAGGCAGTACGTGCAGGAGTAACGGCCCCTGTCACTGATGGCAGCCACCGTTCCCCCCCCCCCCCGGAGGCAGTGGCTAGAACCAGCCTCTTGTGTACCCTTCTAGAGACATCCAATTCACGCACTAGCTACAGTTTACAGAAGTGGTATCATACTCCATGCGTTGTGGTGTACCCCGCTTCTTTCTCTGATGACAGACCTGGGAGATTAGTTCATGCCACGTCATCATTATTGTTATCTGTTCCTCATCCAAGAATATGTTTATTGACTTTAGAGAGAGAAAAACAGAGAGAGAAACACTGATCTAAGAGAGAAACGTCAGTTGATTGCTTCCCTGTGCACCCTGACTGGAGATCGAACCTGAGACCTAGGTATGTGCCCCAACCAGGGATGGAGCCCGAAACCTTTCAGTGTATGGGACAATGCTCCAACCAACTGAGCCACCTGACCAGGGCCCACATTATTGTTTTTAGTGATTGAATTATATTTCAGGTATCAATGTCCCATAATTTATTTAGCCTACTCTCAAAGGATCTTTAGGGGTTCTTTTTGTTGTTTGTTTCTTTGTTTTCGTAAACTTCTGCTGTTACAATGATTCAATAACTAGCCTTGAAGAAACAACTCTGCAAGTGTGTGTATATATATATATAACATAATTTCCTGTAAGTGGAATTGCTGAGCCAAAGGGTATATGAAGTGGTCATTTTCATAGCCGATGCCAAATCCCCCTCCGGAAAATCTACATTGATTGAGATTCCAGCAGCAATGTATTGGAGTACCTGTTTTCCCACTGTTCCTAATGCAATGTGTTTTTTAAATTCCTGATGCTTGATAGACTTGGTAAGTGAAAAACAGGAACTCGTGGTAACTTCATTAGCTTTCTTTCTAATTATGAGACCGAGCATTTTTTTCATGGTTTAAAAAGCATCAGCATTTTCTTTTATGTCAACTCTGTTTATACCCTCTCTCAGTTTTTCTTTTGGGGTAGTTTGTTCTTTTTCTGATTGATTTTGGGAAACTCTTTTAATGTTAATGAAATTAGTGTTTAGTAGATAATCTGCATTGCACGCACACACATTTTAGTATGCCTTTGGTCTTTGTTAATGATACTTTTTGCCTTACAGAATTGTCTAGTTTTAATAAATTAGTGAATTACCCACTCTTAGGTTTTGTTTCATATTTATAAAAGTCTTTATTAATGTAAGATTATTTCTAAAAGAAACCCCCTCATTTGCATTTGGTACTATGATTTTTATTTGTAAATTATTAATCTATTTGGTATTCTTTTGGTGTGAGGTAAGAATCTAACTTTGTTTTTTTTTTCTTGATGGCTACTAAGTGGTCCCAGCCCCATTCATGAATAACTCGCCTTTGCCCCCCACAACATGAAATTCCACCTCTGTCATATATTAAGCTCCCTTATAGAAAGTAATACCTTGTTAAAGCCATGACCCAGTTTAGGGATCTAGAATTCCCCTGGGTCAATTCACCAGAGCCCATGCTAGACACAACCTACTAACTCCAAGTAGACATGTGTGGCAAGGAGTGCAGAAAACGTAACGTGCAGGAAATGGGCAGAGGACTTTGCTAGAATTAAGACAGCAAATAGAAACAGGGAAAAGTTAAGGTAAAAAATATGAGGGAAAACGTAGGAACGATTCCGAAACAAATGCTTTCATAATGCAGAGTCGGGTGGGAAGGGACCTATTGCATTTGCTCTCAGGATCAAGTTCAAATTTCGTCATATGAACCCCTGGACCTCTGTGATCTAGCCTCTGTTTACCTCTCCAGCCCAGGGCAGGTTACCTTTTACTTGTCTTTGGGTTTCAGCGTAAGCATTACCCCCCTGGGTCTACTTCCCCGGCCGGGCCAAGGCTGAGCAAAGAACTCTTCTTCCGTGCCTCCGCGGGATTCTGTGTGGTGTAGTGGCTAATGGTTTGGTCTCCTAACGCGTCCACCTCTGTTGTGGCTATTTTCCTACGCTCTCAGCTCCTACTCCTCTTTCTCCTGGAAACTAAGTTTCTCCTGGGGGTCAGCCCCTTCTCTGACCGTAAGCCTCCTTGCTGCTGGTGCTGTTGACTCCACCCAGAGGTCCTGCACCAGGTCTAGAGCAAAGCCACGTGACACCAAGCCTTCTCCCAGGCCCCGTGATTAGCTCAGGAACAGTGTGGGCCCTGGGACAGCTACTGGGACGCTGGGGGTGGTCAATGAAAACTCACACAGAAGTCATCTTACAACACAAGGATGCAGAAGGGACCAAAGATGAAGAAAGGACCAAGAGAGGGAGGGACAGAGAGCATGACTTACAGCCCTGGGTCAGATCGGAAACCAATCTTCCCCTGGATTGTTTCATGTCATGTGAGCTAACAAATTCTCTGGGGTTTTTTCCTCAAGTCGCTTTAAATTGGACTTTCTGTCACTCCCAAGGGCAGCGTCTCAGAACTCCTAAAGGTTCAGCTTCTTAAGGACAGAAACTGCGTCTTAATGCTATTGCAGTACTAACGCCATGCCTGGAGCACAGCAGCGTTGAATAAATAAATATACAAGGTAAAAGGAATAAGCAACCTGACAAAGTTCTTTTAGATCCTAAAATAACAACTGCTCCCAAGTGTTGGTATTCTGCCCGCAAAAGATGGCTGAGCTCGCTGATGGCAGAGTCTGGATTCAAATTTAGGACTCATCCGGGTCAAAGGTCTTGTTTTTCTCACCTCTGAAATGGTAACTGTAATACCCACTTTGAATGTTAATATAATATAATAAAGTGATGCCAATGGGCCCTGGAGGGGTAGCCCTCATGCCAGCCACTGGAAAGCCAAGTCCACCGCGTGGGGACCCGCCCACAGTGGATCCTGCGGAGTTCTCTGGGCTGGCCTAGGTCCCAGGCAGCACTGCCAGCCTGGAGTTCAAGCAAGGGGGTGTGCCCTGGAGGACGCGCTGAGCGCTGGGATCTGACAGCCTGGACCCAAGCAGGGATTCAGCACGAGCTGTGGCAGGTGGTGCAGGAGCTGGAGTGGAGATAAGCCAGGAAAAGGTGAAAAACTTCCTTGCCTGAGGGTCCTGGAGTCACTGATGGAAGAAGTATCAGACTCCCCAAAGAGCAGCAAATGGACCATCACCAGAGAGGGGCTGGTGGTCAGGAGCCCAGAGAGTACAGTGTCTGCCCAGGGACCACTTGTTTGTGGAATTAGGTCAGTTGGTCCTGATCTGGAATAAAGCAACTGGTGCTTCTTATGAGGAAGGCTCAGCCTGCTGCAAGACAGCCCTCACACTCTGGTTCCTGCAAACACCAGTTGGTCAGAAACTCCCCAACCTGGTGCCTTGTTCCTGCCACAGGTACAACTCCCAGCACAACACCAGGGTCTTGAATGGTTTCCACGTCACGGAGAGCAGAGTGGGCCACGGTTCCTTGTGGCTGCTAGGTCGTCTCCTGAGTATCATGGAGGGTAGTGAGTGCCAAATTACAGCCTATTGGCCAACTCTGGCCAGCTGCCCGTTTTTGTAAATAAAACTTTATTGGAACATACACACTTCATGATCATCATCAATCATCATGATTACACACAACAAATATGTATTCTTAAAACTGATTATTTCACCCCTTTACCCCTGCTCTTCAGAATATTTAGGGATAATAAAAACCGCCTAGAACTCCCTCAAGTCTGGTCATGGTTATGAGAGTTTACTCTGATTTCTACAAATGAAGTTATATTTTTATTTAGCTTCCAA
The DNA here is from genome assembly GCA_004027475.1 of Anoura caudifer. Classification (NCBI taxonomy): domain Eukaryota; kingdom Metazoa; phylum Chordata; class Mammalia; order Chiroptera; family Phyllostomidae; genus Anoura; species Anoura caudifer. The sequence goes on from PVKU01017919.1 coordinate 5,362, forward strand.
TGGTCTCTTCTAATGCAAGAATGCAAAGCAGTGGATACCGTTATCTATGTGCTCAGGGGCCTCGTTCTGTGACGTGTTCAGCAGCGAACATTCCTTCTTGGTTGCATTTTACCTGCAGTGGCACCAAACTGAGTGTGGACTGTCTGAGCACGCTCATTGGGTAACAAGGAGGGTAGTCATTGTGCCGGAAAGGGCCAGGAACCGTTTCAAAACATTTCAGAACTTCACTTCACGTAATTCTCAAAGCAGGTAATTCGTGAAGCACAGTGATCAACGCCAGCAGAGTATAAGAAATATTTTTGTTCTACTGCATCATTATGATTTTAATAGAGCATGTATTTTTTAATTTTTATGTTTTACAGTTGTTCCGATTATTTCCCACTTTGCCCCTCCACCCAATACACCCCCCACTTCCACAGTCAGTCCCAGCCGTGTTGTCCGTGTCCATGGGTCCTTCGTACACGTTCCTTGACTAATCCGTTCACCTTCTTTCAAAAAGTGCCGCCACCCCACCCTCTTCCCCTCTTCCTGCTGTCAGTGCCTCTGGTTCTAGTTTGCTCATTAGTTTATTTTGTTCATTAGATTCCTCTTATAAGTGAGATCATATGGTATTTGTCTTTCACCAATTGGCTTATTTCACTTAACAGAAGAGTCACTAGTTTCATCCATGCTGTTGCAAAATGTAGGAATTCTTTCTTTCTTTTTGCTAGGTAGTATTCCATTGTGTAAATGTACCAGTTTTTTAGTCCACTCTTCTACTGATGGCACTTTGGCTGTTTCCAACTCTTGTCTATTGTAAAAACTGCTGCTATGAACATAGGGGTGCATAAGTACTTTTGAATTGGCATTTCAAATTCTTAGGTTATAAACCCAGCAGTGGAAACACTGGGTCAAATGGCAGTTCCATTTTTAATTTTTTGAGGAAATTCCATACTGTTTCCCACAGTGGCTGCACCAGTCTGCATTCCCACCAACAGTGCGCTAGGGTTCCCTTTTCTCCACATCCTCACCAGCAGTTGTTTGTGGATTTTTTAATGATAGCCAGTTTGGCAGGTGTGAATTGTTATCTTATTGTGGTTTTAATTTGCATGTCTCTGGTGGCTGTTGATGTTGAGCATTTTTTCTTATGTCTATGGAACCTCTGTATGTCCTCCTTGGAGAAGTGTCTACTCGGGTCCTTTGATCATTTTTTAATTGGATTGTTTGTCTTCCTGGTATTGAGTCATATGCATTCTTTATATATTTTTGGAGATTAAACCCTTCTCCAGTGTATTATTGGCAAATATGTTCTCCCATGCAGTCAGTTCCCTTTTCATTTTGATGATAGTTTAGCTGTTCAGAAACTTTTTAATTTGATGCAGTCCTATTTGTTTATTATTCCTTTATTTCCCTTGCCCTAGGAGATACAGCAGCAAAAATATTGCTATGCAAGATCTGAAATTTTACTGTCTATGTTTCCCCTTAGGATTTTTATGGTACCATGACTTATATTTAAGTCTTTTACCCATTTTGAATTTATTCTGGTGTATAGTTTAAGTTGATGATCTTTGTATGTACCAGTCCAGTTCTCCCAAGACCATTTATTGAAGAGACTATTTTTACTCCATTGTATGCTCATGTCCCCTTTGTCAAATATTGATTGACCATAGAGACATTTATTTCTGGGCTCTCTATTCTGTTCCATTGATCTATGTGACTGTTCTTATGCCAGTACCAGACTGTTTTGATTATAGTGGCCTTGTAGTATAGTTAGATATCAGGTATTGTGATTCCTCCAACTTTGTTCTTCTTTCTCAACATTACTGAGGCTATTCAGGATCTTTTTTGGTTTCATATAAATGTTTGTAGTATTTGTTCCAGATCTGTATTTTAATAGGAATTACATTAAATCTATAGATTGCTTTGGGTAATACAGACATTTTAATAATGTTAATTATTCCAATCCCTGAACACAGTATATATTTCCATTTATTTGTATCTTCCTTGGTTTCTTTCTTCAGTTTTCTGTAGTTTTCCAAGTATAGATCTTTTACCTCCGTGGTTAAATCTATTCCTAGATACTTTATTCTGCTGCTGTTGTTGTTGTTGCTGTGGTAAACAGGATTTTTTTCTTAATTTCTCTTTATGATATTTCATTGTTGCTGTACAAAAATACCATCAATTTCTGAATATCGACTTTGTATCCTGCTACTTTGCCTAATTCACTTATTAGATCCAGTAGTTTTGGGTGGAGTCTATAGGGTTTTCTATGTACACTATCACATCATCTGCAAATAATAACAGTTTTACTCCCTTCTTTCCAACATGGATGCCTTTTATTTCTTTTTCTTGTCTGATCACTGTGGCAAGAACCTCTAGTACTAGGTTGAATAAGAGTGGTAAAAGCAGACACTCTTGTCTTTTTCCTGATCTTAAGGGAAATACTTTTAGTTTTTGCCCATTGAGTATGATGTTGGCATTGGGTTTCTTGTATATGACTTTTATTATGTTTAGGTATGTTCTTTCTATACCCACTTTGCTGAGTGTTTTTATCATAAATGGGTACTGTATTTTATCCAATGCTTTTTCAGGATCTATTTTTATGATCATGTGATTTTTGTCCTTCTTTTTGTTTATGTGATGTATAATGTTTATTGATTTGTGAATATGTACCATCCTTCCATTCCTGGAATAAATCCCATTTGATCACAGTGTACAATCTTTCAATGTATTGCTGGATCTAGTTTGCCAATGTTTTGTTGAGGATTTTAGCATCTGTGTTTATCAGAGAAATTGGCCTGTGATTTTCTGTCTTTGTTATGACTTTACTTGGTTTTGGAATTAGGATAATACTGGCTTTGTGAAAAGAATTTGGGAATCTTCCCTCATCTTGAATTTTCTGGAATAGTTTGAGAATGATAGGTGTTACTTCTTTTTTTAATGTTTGGCAGAATTCACCTGTGAAGCCATCTGGTCCAGGGCTTTTGGTGTCAGGAGATTTTTTTATTACTGCTTCAATTTCACTGTCTATTCAGTGAATTGTTCTATTCAGGTTTTCTACTTCTTCTTGATTCAGTTTTGGGAGATTGTATGTTTCTAGAAATTTATCCATTTTGCCCAGGTTGTCCAATTTCTTGGCATATAGTTGTTCATAGTAATTTCTTGCCATCCCTTGTATTTCTGTAGTATCATTTGTTGCTTCTCCTCTTTCATTTCTGATTTTATTTATCTGGGTCCTCTTTCTCTTTTTTCTTGATGAGTCTGGTTAAAGCCTTGCCAATTTTGCTTATCTTTTAAAAAAACCAGCTCCTGGATTCATTTATCCTTTGAATTTTTTTGTCTCTATATTATTTAATTCTGCTCTGATCTTGATTACTTCCTTCTTTCTACTCACTCTGGGCTTTGTTTGTTGTTTCTCTAGTTCTGTCAAATATAGGGTTAGGTTACTTGAAATTCTCTGTCTTCTTTAGGTATGACTGTATCGCTATGAACTTCCCTCTCAGGATTGCCATTGTTGTGTCCCATAAGGTTTGGGTTGTGGTGAATTCATTTGTGGTGAGATACTTTTTGATTTCTTCTTTGATCTCATCATTAACCCATTCATTATTTAATAACATATTATTCAGCCTCCATGTACATGAATGTCTTCCAGTTTTTTTCTTGAGGTTGGTTTCTAGTTCCAAGCCTTCGTGATCCAAGAAGATGCTTGATATGATTTCAAATTTCTTGAATTTGTTAAGGCTTGAGCATTACAATTTTTTTATTTTGCAATAATTAAGAACAATCTTACATACTTTAGTTAGTGGAAATTTTATAAACTGTAAAATTTTATACCACTTGAATAATCTCATGTTTAATTGCCATCTTCTTAAAATAGTATGATGACTAAAAGCATTATTCATTCTCTTCATAAGTATTACTGTTTAAATTGTTAATAAAAGGTATTAGCCCTGGTTGGTATGACTCAGTGGATTGAGTGCCAGCCTGTGAACCAAAGGGTCACTGGTTTGATTCCCAGTCAAGGCACATGCCTGGGTTGCAGGCCAGGTCCCCAGTAGGGGGTGCAAAAGAGCAACCACACATTGATGTTTTTTTCTCTCTCTTTTTCCCTCCCTTTCTCTGAAATAAATAAATAAATAAAATCTTTTAAAATAAATAGTTAGTAAAAGGTATTAAAATGTTGCCATGCGTTTTCCCACTCTTTATATTCTCTGCTATGTAGGGTTGGAAGGCCAAGCAGAATATTTGAAGATATAGTAGGTGAAATGATCCACTTTCACAGTCTCTGATGCCCTTTTCACGGGGACTAGTAGTTGTGTATTATTGCTAGAGGGTAGTTTTCTAATTTGTATAAAAGTCCCTGAAATATTTAACATTTGACTAAATTACATTTTGAGGAGTTATCTTAAGAAAATAATTAAAGGCAAAAAAAGGATATGTAATTGCAATGGTATTTATTATAAGGGAAAAATCTAAATTTCTAACAATAATGGCTTATCTGTAATTTCAAAAGTCATGTTTTTAAAGATTACTTCATAGCCAGACAAATGCTTACACATATTAGGTTTAAAACACACACACACACACACACACACACACACACACACACACACGATTACCCCAGATATCTACATGAGTATGTGTAGAGTCTGTGTGTTGGGGGTGCGGGAGGGGGAGGATAGTAGAAATTTGACAGTGATTGTTAGGGTGTGAGGATCATGGATAAGTTTCAATTCTCATTTTCAAATTACTACCATCGCAAATTTCTGCAATAAGCATTATAGCTTTAATAAGGAACAGTGTTATTTCTACAACGAGGTCCTGGTTCCCAGAGCAGGTGGATTAAGTAAACAGCCTTCCTGTCCCAAGAAGGAAGCCACCTCTAAAATCGTGCTTTCTACAAAGAGCCTTCAGGAACGGAGCTTTGTTTTACAGGTGCTCT
>PVKU01017920.1:0-10293 GCA_004027475.1 Anoura caudifer
AAAAAAAAAAAAAAAAAAAAAAAAAAAAAAAAAAAAAAAAAAAAAAAAAAAAAAAAAAAAAAAAAAAAAAAAAAAAAAAAAAAAAAAAAAAAAAAAAAAAAAAAAAAAAAAAAAAAAAAAAAAAAAAAAAAAAAAAAAAAAAAAAAAAAAAAAAAAAAAAAAAAAAAAAAAAAAAAAAAAAAAAAAAAAAAAAAACCCTTTAAGGAACAATGAACAAATACAGTGCAATTGCAGGATACAAAATTAATGTCCAAAAATGCACTGCATTGGTATAACAGTTAAATTTCAGAAAAAGAAGTGGAATAACTCCTTTTGCAGTTTCAACAAAAATAATAAAATACCTAGGAATAAACTTAAAGAATGAAAAGGGCCTACATACTGAGAACTACAAAGCATTAAAAGAAATTGAAAAAGAAAATAAAATAGAAAGATAGTCCATGTTCATAGATAGGAAGAATCAATACAGTTAAAATGTTATATTACCCAAAGCAATATACAGATGTAATGCAATCCCCATCAATCTTCCAATGACATTTTAAAAGAAAAAGAACAAAACCATCATTAGAAGTGTATGGAAACACAAAAGACCCCAAATAGGCAACATAATCCTCAGAAAAAAACAATGAAGATATCACATACCTGACTTCAAATTATTCCACAGAGCAATGATAATGAAAACAGCATGGCATTGGCAGAAAAACAGACACACAAGCCAAGGGAACAGAACTGAGGGCCTAGACATAAAATCACTTGTATATGTGCAAATAATTGCTGACAAAGGAGCCAAAAGATACAATGGAGAAAAGGAAGAATCTTCAATAAATGGTCCTGGGAAAATTGGAATGCCATATACAAAAACATGAACTTAGACTACAGAATGCCCCTATGTACTAAAATTAATTCAAAATGGATCAAACACCTAAATATAAGATCTGAAAGAATAAATTATATAGAAAAAAAACATAGGGACTAAACTTACTGACCTTGGTCTTAGACAAGATTTTCTGAATTTGACCCAAAGCCAGAGAAGTAAAGGCAATAGTGAATGAATGGGACTATATCAACTAAAAAGCTTCTTTGCAGAAAAAGAAACAGTCAACAAAACAAAAAGGCAACCAATCAAATGGAAGACAATATTTGCAAACAACTGTTCTAACAAGGGATTTACATCCAAAATATATAAACAGCTCACACAACTCAACATGAAAAACACAATCCAATTGAATAATGGGCAGAGTCCCTGAACAGACACTTCTCCAAAGAAGACATGCAAAAGGGCAACTGATATATGAAAAGATGCTCAACTTCACTACCTATTAGGGAAATGCAACTCAAAACTGCAATGATACCTATTAGAATGGCTGTTATCAACAAGGGAGGCAATAACAAGTGTTGGAGAGGTTATGGAGAAAAGGAACCCTCATTTACTCCTGGCAGGAATGTAAACTGGTATAGACACTGTGGAAAACAGTGGAGGTGCTCCTCAAAATATTAAGAATAGAATTACCATATGATCCAGCAATTCCTCTTCTGGGTATCTGCCCCATAATGTTTGAAAACATGTACTTGCAAAGATATATGCATCCTTATGTTCATTGCTGCATTATTCACTATCTCTAAGACATAGAAATAACCAAAGTGTCCTTTGATGAATGATTGGATAAAGAAGACATTGTGCATAGGTACTATGGAATACCACTCAGACAAGAAAATATGAAATAATGCCATTAGCAGCAATAATGATGGACCTTGTGAATATTATATTAAGTGAAATAAGTCAGTCAGAAAAGGTAAACAACCATATGATTATATTTATATGTGGTATATAAAAATGAAACTCATAGACACAGACAATATTATGGTGATTACAAGAGGAAGAGAGGTGAGAAGTAGTAAAGGTAAGGGGGCCAAATATATGGTGACAGAAGAAGATATGACTTTAGGTGGTTGGCATACAATGAAATATACAGACTATGTATCAAAAAATTGTACAGTTGAGACCCATATAATCTTATGAACCAACATCATCCCAGTAAATTTAATTTAAAAACACCAATTTAAAAGAACCTATGCACCCCAATGTTCATAGCAGCACAATTTACACTAGCCAGGTGTTGGAAGCAACCTAAGTGCCAATCAGTAAACAGCTTCATCCACTCTGCTATTGTTTCCCTGTAAGTTATTCTTTATTTCAATTAGTGTATTCTTCATTTCTGACTGGGTCTTTTTTATACTGCTGAGGTCCTCACTAATTTCCTTGATCACTGTTATATCCAGTGCCTTGAACTCTGCATCTGATAGATTGCTTATCTCCATTTCATTTAGCTTTTTCCTGGAGTTTTGATCTTTCTTTCATTTGGGCCATGTTTCTTTCTCTCCTCATTTTGGAAGCCTTCCTGTGCCTGTTTCTATGCATTATGTAGAGCTGCTTTCACTTCTGTGTCTTGGTACGTGGCCTAATGCAGTAGGTATCCTGTAGGGTCCAGTGGCACATCCTCCCCTGTCAACCAAGCTGGATATTGGAGGTGCACCCTTCATGTGCACTGAGTACACGCTCCTCTTGTAGCTGAGTTTTCATTGCTAATGGCAGATCAATGGGAGGGATTTAGCCAGGGCAGTCAGATGTAAGGACTGGCTTTGACCACTGACCACCAACCCCGATCCTCCATGGAGGATCAGCTATGCAGGGGCAGGGTAGTGGTGCTCCAACTTGGTCTGTAGTGGTCCACTGGCTGTGCTGGCCCTGGGGTTTCTTGGGTGATGCAGGCCAAGGTCAGCTCCAACCTGTGCCTGGGGTTCCCTGTCTGAGCTGTAAAGATGCTAGGGCTCACTGAAGCCAGCTGTTGCTTATTTGACAGGATTTTGAGCCAAGACCTGCCATGCATATGGAAAAGCAACTTGGATGGCCCCATAATTTGGGTGGGGCAGAGTCTCTGGGATCTCCAAAGCAGGTCAAACAGTGTTAGCCAGGTTGCTGGAGTCTCAGATATGGCACCAGCTTGCCGGCTGTGTGGTGGAAGGGTTTAGCAAAGGGACAATGGCTCCTGCTTGCCTTAATGCCAGATCCTTCAGTTTCACCCTCTATAGCATTGGTGCCTTTCAAATTGCTACCCTGGTGTGGGAGCTCAGTCAGAGTGAGTGAGTCTGAGTAGGTGAGTCTCTGTGTGGGTTATTTAAGGGGAACTGCTTTGGGGCTCCAGCAGCTTCTTCTGACTAAATCCCCACTGGTTTTTGCAGCCAGAAGTTGTGAGGACTTATGTTTTTGCACTTAAATCCTGGGCTGGGGGACGTAGTGTGGGTCTGGGACTCCTCGCTCCAGAGATATCCCTTCAGTATTTTTATCCACATGGTTAGGGATCAGCCCATTCAGTGTCTGCACCTCCCCTTCCGGTCAGGATGAGTGTAGTTTCTTCAATTCCAAAGTTGTCAGACTTCCATTCAACTTGATTTCATAGTCGTCAGACATCCATTCAACTTCATTTCTGACAGTTCTGGTGATGATTGTTCTATATTTTAGTTGTAATTTTGATGTGGTTGTGCCAAGAGGTGAACCATGTCTCACTATGCCACAATCTTCACTGGAAGTCCTCGCAACTAAAACACAACTTTAAACAGTTATGAATCAATGGTGTGAACATTGAGATAATGTCATTTTAAAGTGTAATTTGTACACTCTAAAATCCTGTACTTGTTATGTGACTTTGAATTTGCTAAAATGTATGTGGTCTAAATTTCTATTTAGGGATGATTATTTATAAAAATTTTGAATTATCATCTCACCTATATTTTAGTTTTAAATTGAAATGTAATTTGTCAATGCAAACAAGTTGATCCATATAAATGCATTGAAATACCTGATCTCTATTACACAATTGGGAGATATTTGGAATATTCTAATTAACTACATTGTATTAATGCTCATAAGAACCCAGAAAATGAAGTATTACCTATTAGATAAAGAAATGAGTAGCTTATTTGAAGGATATGCAAACAATGATCTTTCATGGAATTCTGTATTGTGACAACTAGCAATTGCACATTTACTGATGCATATAACTCATCATCTTTACACTAAAAGCATATAGATGAATTTTTTATCATCAACACTGTCTATGTAAATCTCATGTGAAAAATCAAGGAAAACAATATATTCTTCAACTATTTATTGCTTACAGTTTTCAATGCTTATAGGGCCTTATATTTTTAGGTTTTAATTAGTTTTCCCTTGTATACACAAGAATTTTCTCCTGGTTGTTTGTTATTTTATTAGAAAAATATATTGTGGTAGAGAGAGGTAAAGAAACTAGTTAAAGTTTAAAACAGTAAAGATCATGATATCTGTCACATGGTAGGAAATTAGTAAATGTTTAGTATTTTGGTAATCACATCTAGATTGAAAAATATTAAATGAACAATAACTTGGTCCCTTTTTTATTACATGTTTATTCTTCCCCTTGATATGAAGAGAGTAAACTTTTCTTAAGTATAACTAGATAAGCACCTTCCCTAACGAAGCACAATTCTACTGCCTTTCTATTTATATTGCTGTGCTTTCAAATATCCCAGCTGCTTTCTTTCCTTGTGTCATGCTCAATCTTCTTTCATGCATTTATAATGGATTAAGAGACAATAACAATATAACATGACTGACGCAAGTGAACAGGACTCACTACTATATTTTACATCAGCCTAGGAAAACTTGATCTGTTTTGGTTAGAAAAACTATTTTTCAAGTGATACCTTTCTCTGATCTTTTACTTTGAATATGCATTAGGTTGTAGTAAGGACTTCAAAGCCTATATAGAAACCCATGTGATACATGAGATCTTGCTTAACTAAACACCTTTATACATTTATTTAAGACTTTTTTCTATTCTTGTAGAAGAAAAGTTTGAACTTTTAGATACCATACAAATTATAAATAAAAATCAAATGTTCAAATTATGGCCTTTGTTTGGGATGCAGTTTAAAAATTTTTTTGGTACATGGAGTACAAATTTAATGTAACCAATGCACAAAGCTAATTATAAGGATGTTGTCTTGATTTTTTTAAACTTACTTTCTCTAAATCCCAAAGCAAGGGTTCTTTTCTTGAGCCACCATATTCAGGCATGTTTTTGTGGATATATTGCAACAGACTAAAAATCAAATAAAGTATAAATTCCTAAATCTAGATTTACATGAATTAGGTAAATTCAGCTATATGGTCATCCAAGTAATACAAAGAACTGCCTTTAGCAATTTCAATTGCCTGAAGATGTGCTCCTTCTTGCCCCACATATTGAGGAAATATCCTACATTGCATACTAGTTAGTTAAAAAAATTAAACTCTTTAACTGTATGAAAAGTACTGAAAGAAAAATTGGAGAAACTTCCTTACACTAACCAGGACCCTTAACAAAAGGTGCATCGGAGCTCAGATTTTGGGTGAGACCAGATAAATTAGTTAACTGTGTTACTACTCTTTTTCTCATGACAGTGGTCTATAGACTCAATTTGATACACAGCATCTGGACTGAAGGAGATTTTTGCTCAAACCCCAATAAATTAATTTTAGTGATAGTTTTTCTTGAATAATAATAATTAATAATAATGTTCTAGGGCAGCATTGCAGTCATGTGTGGAAAGATTATTATTATTATTATTATTATAACGTTATTTTTATTATTGACACTATTACAGATGTCCCCATTCTCCTCTCTTTTGTCCACTTTCTCCCAGCCCCCATCCCCCTTCCATCTGGCCATCACCTCACTGTTGTCTGTGTTTATGGGTTATACATACATGTTCTTTGGCTAATCTCTTCACCTTTCATCCAGTCCCCCCTACCTCTTCCCTATGGAATTGTTATTAGGAAAGATCATATATTCTGGTAAAAAATATTGATTTGATATAAATCTCTATGTACAGAGTATGAATTTCCCTTAACTATTTTCAAACTAACTCATCATACAGTTTCACATATCATTTGTTAAGGTGATATAAAATTTAGTCATTGTTTAAAATATTCTACTTTATCCACTACAGACATTTGGTAACCCAAGACAAATAGATTTTCAAAATATGTATTCAGTAGATGGATGCTTTTCTATAGCTCTGTTAAGAAGTAATGTTAGTTGAATTCACTTTTTGGACACTCTTTTAGCCACTGTGTCCAATATCTATTTTGTTTAAATTACCTCATTTCTACTTATTTATCCAATTTATAATCATTTCTTCTTTTTTATAAATTATAAATGCTATTCACCTTTTAGCATCTAGTTGTACTTCACAGGCCTAATACAGACAATATGAGTTATTACTTTTATTCACAATAATATTAAAGAAAATAAACCAAAATGAAAATTGCGAGGCTAATTTTAAAAAAGTGACACAAAGAATAATACCTATTATATTTGATATTTATTTGACTTATGAGTTTCATCTCTGAACTATTATTTCTCTAGCTTAGTTTTCTTGGTACCCTTTGAGTCACAAAACATTTTATCTCAATTTATGTTTTTTCAACTGAAAGTAATAAAATATTTTTATTTTTGTAACAAAGCAGTTCTTTGTGTTTTGCTCTTTCCCTGAGAGGGTCTTTCAGTCTTCTTAATACCTTTGTGTTTTCCACTGCACAAAGGAAAGATGAACAATTTCTTCCAAGTTAAATAAATATTTGGACAAAATCCCAAACAATTCGTCATTGCATCTTGAGCCAAACAATAAAAAGATAAGGGATAGAATTTAATATTTTGGTGACATTTTACTGAATTGTCCATTTTTAAACATAGATTAGTAAATAAAGATCTGTCTGATTATAAGCCAGACAGATGATCTCAGATGTTTCACCATCTACTGTACTTTTTTCAATGCACCAGTCACATTATTCATGAGAAAACACAACTGACTGGCTGGTCTGCCAATCAAAAGAGTGCAAAATGCCAAAAGAAAATACTTCTGATTTTGTATGCATATGAATTATAGAATCTACTTCTAAGAAGATGTTTTAAAAGCCAGGGATTCCTACCTTAATTTCTGTTTACAGTGTGATGCTGGAAAAAATACCAGTAGTGTGAGCACAGTTCTAGGTCCCTTTTTAAAAAAAATGTGATAACTGTTGTCTCCAATTCCTGTTGATTGACCTGGAATAAAAAGTGTTTTGAGATTCTTAGTGGATTGTTCTTTTTTCCACAAAATCAACTCCAATTTTTTTAAGGTCATACCTTGAGATAAAATATTTATTAAATATCAGTGTCATCATTATTGTCATTATTATTATTATTTTAATTAATATATTTCTAACTTTGTATCCTCCTTTGTTGTCCTTTGGAGTATATGTTCACATGAGTCAATTTAGCATATCAATGGACAATACTAGAATCGACAACAGAAAAATGAATGCTTGGACCCCTTAGGGTGATTCCCTTTACATTATAATACTTGGGGTGATAGTGAATTTAATGATTTAAAAGCTACTTTCCAAGTTTCTGGGCAAGATGATGGAGTAGGTAAACACTGTGTTTGCTTTCTCCCACTACCACATCAAAATTACAACTGAACTACAGAACAACCATCATGGAGAACTGCCTGAAGTCTAGCTTAACAGAAGTATTATAACAAAGGATGTACAGGAAAAGCCATGTCAAGACTAGTAGGAGTAGTGGAGATTTGAAAAGGATGGTTTTATATCCATGTGTGGTAATTAAAGATCAAGAGACCTATCTTCTTGGTCTTTAAGGAGAGCACACACAACCCACAAAACGGACACAATGGAACACCCAACTCAGATGGACAGGGAGACTACTCCACTGGGCCCCCTAGAGCACCTACTACATAATGTCATTTTATCAAGTCCAGGATATGTAGTGGCAGCTCTACCTAATATGTAGAAACAAACAAAGAGAGGCAGCCAGAATGAGGAGAAAAACATGTACCAAATAAAAAATATAACAAAACTCTAGAAAAAGAACTAAACAAAATGGAGATCTAAGATGGCGGCGCAGTAGCAAGGAGCATATTTCGCTCCCCCCTACACACAGGAGAATATTTTGGCTGATTTGCATTGGAACAGAGCAAACAGCCGTCAGAAACACAGCATATTTGAAGTCAGGAGATCAAGGAATTGTAGTGGACACTGGAGGACCAGACGGTAATGAGAGTGCTTCAGAACAATAAGAGCCCAAGGGACAGCGCGGACACCAGGGCCAGGACTGAGGCCCGGGCAGGCTCTCGCCAGGCTCCCCACAAGAAGAGGGAGGGAGCTGGGTCAACTGCTCCCTCCCCAGCCAAACAAAATTTTAGCAGCACTGGGATAAACCCAGTTGCTTGAAATCTCACAGAGAGGAGTTGGGGTCTCAGTGGCAGACAAGCTGGGGGTGTGAACACCCACGCATATCCTGGGGAAGGACGGCATACCGGAGCTTGCCTGATTGTTGGTGGCTGGCGACACTGGGTCAGCCACACACCTGAGCTCCCGGGGCCTTTGGCTCCGGCACCCGAGCGGCAGCTGCAGGCGTGGCCTTGTGGGAGGCCGGTGCCCACAGGTCATTTGCTCCTGGTGACATTGAGACAGACACACACCTGGGCTGGCGGGACCTCCAGCGCCATTGCGGCAGGTGTGCGCCCGCGGGGCGGCTGATCCGCCGCCCGCCTGAACCCGCCAGGCTCGGCGCCATTGTGGCAGGTGCGTGACTGCAGGGAGGCTGATCCGCTGCTCGCCTGAACTTGCCAGCCTCCGGTGCCCAGTGCCGGAGGGGCAGCCACGCGCCTGAGCCTGCCATCCATCCAGGATGATTGTGCAAGGATTGGCTCCTGTATGTGACCACAGGTGGCTGCGAGATCCTGGGCACCTGCATGCAACTGGGATAGGCACACACATCCTCAGAACTTATACCTGAGGCCCTGGACAGAGAGGCCCAGGGCTAGCCCTAAGGAGAGTAGCGCAAAGATAGATGAGCACTGAACAGGGACAAAAGAGATACTGTCACCGCTAGACGATTGCAGCCAACAAGACCAGAAACACCAGCTCAGCAAGATTGAAAACAGCAAGAGTTGTTGTTTTTTTTTTTTTTATTTTTTCTTTTTATTGTTGCTTTTTTTTCTCTTTTTTCTTCTTTCTCTTTTTAAATTTTAATTTTTTAATAATTTTTCTATTATTTTTTTATTTTTTATTTTTATTTTTTTTACCCCTCAACATCCTTTGCTTTCGTATCTTCTTTCTTGCCTTATTCCTTCTTCCTTTCTTTCCAATTTTATCTCTTCTTGCTTCTTTTTTTGTTTTTCTTTTTTCTCTTCTTTCCTCTTTTTTTCTTTTTCTTTCTTTTCTTCTTTCTTCTCTTTCCATTATTTCCTCTTTTCTCTTTTTAAATACCCACGAGTAAGACAAAAACAAAACAGAACAAAACAACAACAAAAAACCAGCCCTGGAATTGTGAAAAAAACAGAGATGATCCCAAGGAGGGGGCATTTCAACAGATAAGACAGCGGAATCGGTGAACACCAGGATACCTGAAACAAATAGCTCCTCTGAATCTCACAGGTATTCTACCACAGTTCACACCATAAACCCAGGGAGTCAAAACAGATCAATTTAAGAAGTTAAGGCTAATAAGAAGAACCTCAAAAGCAATGGGAAGACAAAGAAATAATCCCCAAATGAAAGGAAAGGAGGAAGCCCCAGAAAGAATGCTAAATGAAACAGAGGCAGCTCAACTGTCAGATTTTGAGTTCAAAACAATGGTTGTCAGGAAGCTCCATGAGCTCTCAATGAACTACCAGAAACTACAGGGAAGCAACGATGAACTCACTGCAAACCATATCAACATGAAAAAGGAAATAGAAACTATCAACAAGGGCCAAGAGGAAATGAAGAGTACAATTTCTGAACTGAAGAATACAGTGGAAGGAATGAAAAGCAGAATTCATGAAGCAGAAGATCGGATTAGTGAGTTGGAGGACCAAGTAGAAAAAAACACCCAGAAACAGCAAAAAAAGGAAAAGAGGCTCAAAAAGAATGAAGAGGGATTAAGAGAAATGCAAGACAATATGAAATGTAATAATATCCATATAATAGGGATACCAGAAGGAGAAGAAGAAGAGCAAGGGTTAGAAAACCTTTTTGAAAAAGTGATGATGGAAAACTTCCCTAATATGATAACAGGAAAAGTCACACAAATCCAGGAAACACAGAGAGTCCCAATCAAGAGGAATCCAAGGAAGCCCACTGCAAGACACATCATAATTAAAATGGCAAGATTCCAAGACAGAGAGAGAATCTTAAAGGCAGCAAGGGAGAAAAAGGAAGTAACGTAC
>PVKU01017921.1:0-10291 GCA_004027475.1 Anoura caudifer
GAGAGAGAGAGAGAAAGTAGCAATTTGTTGTTCCACTCATTTATGAATTCATTGGTTGCTTCTTTTATGTGCCCTGAGCAGAGATTGAACCTGCAACCTTGGCATACTGGGGTGATGCTGCAACCAACCGAGTTACCTGGCCAGGGCTGCTGCTTTTTTATTTTTTTATTTTTTTATTGTTGTAACCTGCCTCTCTGCTGAATGTCAACCTGAGGAGCAAACTTAACATATTTTCATGTGTTTTCTCAGTCTTTTCCTGGGCATGTGAAGTCATTTCCTAATTTTGCACATATATCCATTGGTTTTTTAATGTCCTATTCTTTAGTATATGGATTCCAAAAGGAAAAAAAGTGAAAAAAGAAGTAGGGAAGTGCACTGACCTTTTAAATTCTCTTAGAAATCTCCTGAGCTAGAGTGGGAGGGCTTCCATGACTGGGAGAAAGTGCAACAAAAATGACCTTCTGACTATTTGCACCTCTGTGATGAGAAGCAGTGATCAGCCATCAACTGCAGATTCCCAATATTTGGAGAATGGGTCCTGTTCACCCACCCTAGTTCTCACTGGCTATGGGCAGCTGCTCTGGGAAATCCTGCTTCTTGCCAGGTAGCTGGGGTGGAGGTGGGTAACTGCTACTGTAATAAGAGCTGAAATTAACTGCAACTTACCATTCATAGCTTCCCTTGAAAGTTGCTAGCCTCCAACAGCCTCCAGAATTTCAGAATAGTTACATCAGACTGATTTTTGCCAGTGAAATGGTTGTGTAGATAGGGACACCTATTCCTGGTGCTTCCCACTCTGCCATAGTCCAAGCATTTTACGAGATGTTAGTGTTCTAAATTGTCCCAACTGCCATCGCCTGCACTTCCACTCTGCAGGAATTTGGAGACTGACAGGCCACACTCACAGTGAAACCCAGCAGTGTGGCAGCCCCTGAGGAGTAGAGTGGGGCTGCAGCTTCCTTATAGCCTCCTGCTCACCGCGTTATCGTTATCTGACTCGTGTAGTGGCTTCCTGGAAGACCCCCCTTGTAAGGCTGTCTGTGTCTGACCTCTCTCAGAGTTTACCTAATACGTAAAGCCTTTCCTTGGTGCAGGTGGGGGTGGGGATGCTTTTTAAAAACAGTTATACACATGTTTAACTTTTTGGCTTCCTGAGGCAGTAGATAGCAGTGGGAGTACATGATATGTTGTCTAGATGTCTTAGAAGGAAAAGGTAGCAAAGGAGATGTGCTTAGGGATCTTGAAAAGCTCTCAGATTTTCCTGGGAATCTGGAAGGCCACGTGCACGTGTAGGGTGGTCAGCATGCCCAGAGTTAGATGCATGCTGAGGAAAGAGTGAGAAGGTCCTAAGTTCTCACCTCTGTCTGACCTTGAGGCTCCACACAAGGGGAGTGTGACAGCAAAGGCAGAGTTGTCTGCTGTCAGGCTGATTGTTGAAGGTGCGCCCCGGCATGAACACAGAGCCCCTCGGCAAAAACTGGGCGGCTTATAGACTCCAAGCAATGAAGGCAATCTCTGTGCAAGCATCAGCTGGCCACTGAGCAAACCAAGATGAAACTTCAGTGACCACATGCAACAAGGAATACAGACTTTACATAATTAGTTCAGAATCACTACAAACAACAGCAGCTACAACAAATAGCAATTGTAACAATCTGAAGGGAGGGTGATAATCTGATTTCCAGTGCTGCCACATTTAAGAACAGTTTTTAAAAATCTGAAAGTGGACCTGTGAGGTTCAAACCATGTTGTTCAAGGGTCAGCTGTATTTACAAATACTGAATTATCACATAATACAACTGAAACTAATATAATGTTATATGTCTATTATACCTCAATTAACAAAAAATGAACTAAAAATTTTGGGAAAAGAGGACAAGTGAAAGTATGAAAACAGAGCCTTATAGGGAACCTGTCTGAGTGGCAATGGCAAATGTAGCTCAGCCCTGGTTCGGAAAACCGACAGGCACGAGGCGGCACACAGGAGCCAGGCCCACAGATGGGCTTTCCCATGGGGAACCAGGCCTGCATTGTATCTAGGCTGCTTTGAGGCTTGCTTTTGCTAAAACCCCCTCACCCTGAGTTAAGGCAGCAAATATTTAATATATATCTTTGAAGTAGCTTCCTAAAGTCTGTGCCAAACCTCCCAAGGAGGGGGTATAACCAATTTGACCACTTTTCCCCTTGTATTTGCAGCATCCTTTCTTTGTTACCTGTAAAAAGTAATCAATAACATCCTTTCCTTTCTTATCTGTAAAAGGTAATTACCTAAAGCAAACTTGTGAATAATAATTTAGGACCATCCTTGATGTAATGCTCCCAGAAAAACAATAAAAGCCTGTCCAGACAAGGGTTGGGCTCTCTCTTCACTCAGAGAGTGGCCATGCCGTCCCTTTTCTCCACAGCAGTCTGTGTGAGTTTATTCATCGTACCCACAACACCACGGACACTGCTGGTTTAAGTCTGCATCATAGTCTTACTAAATAAAGAATATCAATAAACACACAAATTTTAAGGGAACAAATAGAACTTCTGGAGTTGAAAAGTTGAATAATTGAAATGGAAGATTGGGAGGGGCCTCGCTCCCAGGATTTTTATTAGTTGATCCAGCTCAGTAAGTGATTTCCCAACAGCTCTGGAAGAGTGGACCTTTATGAGGCATCTGAATTGGTTTGTGTAGCTGTAAAAACATTAAGCACCTGGTTTCATGCTGAAAAACCTAAGTGTATACTCTCCCCTACATCTCCTACTGTGCTGCCTCTGAGCAGGGGCTCGGGTGACCAGCCTGTGTTTCTCTCTCTTTTTTAACTTTGCACCTAATAGAGAACCTTTTCATTTAGGACTCCTAAGGGGCTCAACAACATATTTTAGCATGCAAAAGAAAGAATTAGCAAACTTTTAAAAAATATATTTGATTGATTATGCTATTGCAATTGTTGCATTTTTTCTCCCCTTTATTCTCCTCCTCCCTGCACCCCCTCTCCCACCAGCATTCCTTCACCTTAGCTCATGTCCATGGGTCATACATATAAGTTCTTTGGCTTCTCCATTTCCAATACTGTTCTTAACCTCCCCCTGTCTATTTTCTACCTACCATTTATGCTTCTTATTCCCTGTACCTTTTCCCCATTCTCCCCCTTCCCCACTGATTACTGTCCATGTGATCTCCATTTCAGTGATTCTGTTCCTGTTCTAGTTGTTTGCTTAGTTTGTTTCTGGCTTGCTTTTTTTTTTTTTTTTAGGTTCAGTTATTGATAGTTGTGAGTTTGTTGTCATTTTACTGTTCGTATTTTTTATCATCTTCTTTTTCTTAGATAAGTCCCTTTAACATTTCATATAATAAGGGCTTGGCAATGATGAACTCCTTTAACTTGACCTTATTGGGGAAGCACTTTATCTGCCCTTCCATTGTAAATGATAGCTTTGCTGGGTAGAGTAATCTTGGATGTAGGTCTTTGCCTTTCATGCCTTTCAACATTTCTTTTCAGTTGCTTCTTTCCTGCAAGGTTTCTTTTGAGAAATCAGCTCACAATCCTATGGGTACTCCTTTGTAGGTAACTGTGTCCTTTTCTCTTGCTGCTTTTAAGATTCTCTACTTATCTTTAATCTTGGGTAACATAATTATGATGTGCCTTGTTTGGTGCGTGCTTCCTTGGATCCAACTTCTTTGGGACTTTCTGAGCTTCCTGGACTTCCTGGAAATCTATTTCCTTTGCCAGATTGGTAAGTTTCCCTTCATTATTTTTTCAAATAAGTTTTCCATTTCTTGCTCTTCCTCTTCTCCTTCTGGCACCCCTATGATTCAGATGTTGGAATGTTTAAAGATGTCCTGGGAGTTCCTAAGCCTCTTCTCATTTTTTTTTTTTTTAATTCTTGTTTCTTCATTCTGTTCCAGTTGGATGTTTATTTCTTCCTTCTGCTCCAAATCATTTATTTAAGTCCTGGTTTCCTTCCTGTCACGATTGGTTCCCGGTACATTTTCCTTTGTTTCATTTTGCATAGCCTTTACTTCTTCCTCTATTTGTGACCATACCCAACCATTTCTGTGAGCATCCTGATTATCAGTGTTTTTAACCATGCACCGGATAGGTTGTCTACATCTTCATCACTTAGTTCTATTTTTGTTGTTTTGATCTGCTGTTTCATTAGGGCCACATTTTTTTTCTTTTTTTGTCTTGCCATGCCTGTTACATAGTAAGGGTCAAAGCTTTAGGTATTCCCCAGGGTGGGGCAACCCAGTTTGCTGGGTTGTGGTGCTGTATGTGGGGGAAGGGTCAGAGAGAGAGCAATGCTGCTTGCTGGGCCAGCTTTCAGTCACTTCCCCCTGCCACCCACAAGCAAATTGGTCCCTTGTGGTGCTGATTCCCAGGTGGATGCATTTGTGTATGTTTTAGGACCCTGTGGTCTCTCCAATTAATTCTCCTGTGAGGCTGAGAGTTTCTCCCATTGCCACAACCCCCACAGGATTTTATATTCAGAGGTTTTTAGCCTTTATTTCCCCTAGCTGGAACCCTGGGTTGCACCATTTGTCTTGCTCCCCAGTTGCTCCTCCCCGTTCATCCACAGGCAAATGTGGGACTGCCTGCTCTGCCAGCTGCCACCTCACCCACCTGGTCCTCCAGCTGCTGCCTTGCCACAAGCCCTCTCAGCCCCATCTGCCCATCTCCATCCCTTCTACCAGCCTGGATGAATGTTTCTTTTTTAACTCTTTGGTTGTCAGACTTCCATACAGTTCAATTTTATGGCAGTTCTGTCTTTTTTTGTTTTTAAATTTGTTGTTGTCTTTTTGGTTGTTTAAGGAGACAAACTGAATCTACCTATGCCTCCATCTTGTCCAGAAGTCTCCAGAATCAGCAAACTTGAAGAAAATTCAGTTGATATGATCCCATGTAAGAAGCAGAAAGAGGAGTGAAGAAAAATGAACAGATCCTCAGAGGTCTGTAGTACATCATTAAGAATGTCTGCATACTGCCCTGGCTGGTATTGTTCAGTTGATTGGCATGTCATCCTGTAAACTGAAAGGTCATAGGTTCAATCCCTGGTCAGCACACATACCTAGGTTGTGGGTTTGATTTCCAGTAGATCCGTGGTTGATTCCCTGTCAGTCCTTGGTGGATTGATCCCTGGTCAAGTCTCATATAGGAGGCAACCAATCAATGTTTCTCTCTTTCTTTCTTTCTTTCTCTCTCCCTCCCTCCCTCCCTCCCTCCTACATCTCTCTCTAAAAGTAATGAAAAATGTCCTCATGTGAGGTTAAAAAAAAAAAAAAGAATACCAACATACTCCACACATTGGGAGTCCCAGATGGAGAGAGAGAACATTTGAAGAAATAATGAGTAAAAAGTTCTCAACTTTGATAAATAATATTAACCTTTTACTTTAAGCAAGATAAACACAAAGACATTCACTCCTGGACACATCATAATCAAACTGTTGAAAGTCAAAGCAAAGACAGAACTTTGAAATTAGCAAGAGAGAAGTGACTCATCACATACAAAGATCCTCAATAAGATTAACAGACAATTTCCCACTAGAAACTATCAAGCCTACAGACAGTGGCTTGACACATTCAAAATGCTGAAAGAAAAAATACCTGCCAACCAACAATTCTATATTTAGCAAAAACTATCCTTCAACAATGAAGAAGAAATCAAGAGATCCCCAGATAAATCCAAACAGGGAATTCATCACTAGTTGATCTATCTCACAAAATGTACTAAAGAGGTTTCTTTAGGTGAAATAAATAACAATAAACAGTAACTCAAAATCTACCTGAGAGTCCTGGCTGGTGTGGCTCAGTGGATTGAGCACTGGACTGCAAATCAAACGGTTGCTGGCTCGATTCCAAGTCAGGGCACATGCCTGAGTTGCAGGCCAGGTCCCCAGTTAGGGGATGTGCTAGAGGCAACCACACATTGATGTTTCTCTCCCTCTCTTTCTCCCTCCATTGCTCTCTCTCTAAAAATAAATAAATAATATCTTTTTAAAAATCTACATGAAGAAATAAAGAAAACTAGTAAAGATAACTAGATAGGTAAATATAAAAGACAGCATAGTATATTTTAGTTTGTAACTCTTTTTCTACTATAGGGTTTAAAATCAACTTCATAAAACATTAATTACAAATCTGTCCTGATGGGCACACGATGTATAAAGATGTAATTTTTATGGCAATAACACCACAGTGGAGGGGGAAGGAATGGAGTTATATAGGAGCAAAGTTTTCTATACTATTAAAAAGAAGTTGGTATTATTCTGAAGTATAGTATTATAAATTAAGATGTGAATTGTAATCTCCATGCTAACCATTAAGTAAATAGCCAAATATACATTAAATGGTTATGTTTTAAAATAATTCATGTTACTATAAACATACTTAATTATTCTAAATTATTAAAATGTTATATTAGAAAATATTTATTTAACACAAAATACAATATCTGACAGAAGTAAGGCTTCCTTGAGTATGGTTGGTAGGGTAATAATATGGGTGCAATAATCTATAGGGTTTTTTTTTTAAGATTTTATTCATCCATTTTTAGAGAGAGGGGAAGGGAGGAAGAGAGAAACATCAATGTGTGGTTGCCTCTCATGCGCCCCCTACTGGGGGTCTGGAGCACAGCCTAGGCTCCTGATTGGGAACGGAACCATCCACCCTTTGGTTCACAAGCCTGCACTCAATCCACTTAACCATACCAGCCAGGGCTAATCTATGGCTTTAATTTGAACATTTCACTTAAAACGTCATATAGTGTGCTTGAGTGTGATATTGTTATGTCACAGAGTTACATGCTTTGATTTTGTAATGAAAAAGGGGTGTTATTTGTTTCAGACCCTGTGGGTGGTAATGGAGAACTGGAGACACAAAAAGGTCAAGACATTAAATCACACTGAGCGCCAGCTGGGTGTCTCAGTCGGTTAGAGTATTGTCCCACACACCAAGAGGTTGCGGGTTGATCCCCGGTCAGGACACATACTTAGGTTACGGGTTCAATCCCTGGTTGGGGCAGGTGTGGAAGGCAACTGATTGATGTTTTTCTCTCACACTGACGTTTCTCTCTCTCCCCTTCCCTCCCACCCTCCCTCTCTCTCTTCCTCTCCCTTCCTCTCTCTCTACAGTCAATAAACATGTCCTTGAGTGAGGATTTAAAAAAAAAAGTCTTGAAAACAAACAGCAACATGTCAAGGCTACCTTTTTAGTAATTACATGAAATGTGAATGGATTGAACACATCAATTAAACAACAGAGACCTGCAGAATGAAATAAAAAACATGTTCCAGCTGTATGTGGTCTACAAGAGACACACTTCAGATTCAAAGACACGGATAAGTTGAAAACAGAAGGACAGAAACATACACCATGCAAACAGTAACCAAAAGGGGCTGTAGCGGCTATGCTAAAATCAACCAAAATAGATTTTAAGACAAAAATTGTTACTTGAGACAAAGAATATCTATCTTACAAATTCCGTAGTTCAGGGGGGACTCGAGTCCGCTGTGCACGGTGATGGCTGGGGGCGCTGCCGCTTCCCGGACGGCCCACTCACCCGCGGGGGCAGGTGCTGGCTGCTGGCTGGGGCTGCGGTTCTGCTGAACGCAGTCCTCTCCTCCTGGTGGTTTGGGCTTCCTGGCAGCGAGGCAGCCGGGCTCCAGGAAGGAGTGTTTCAAGCGGTGGAAGTGAAAGTGGAAGTGGCAGTTCTCTTATTCTTTTAAAAGTTTTATTTTATTCTCATTCAGGAGAGAGGGGAGAGGAGAGAGAGAGAAACACTCGATGTGAGAGAGAAACTCTAATCACTGTCTCTTGCACGCACCCCAGCGCGGGATGGAACCTGCAGCCTGGCCGTGTGCCCTGACCGGGAATCGCACCATCAGCCTTTCTGGACGACGCCTCACCGCTGAGCCGCGCCAGCCAGGGCCCTGGCAGTGCTGTTAAAGAGCAGCCTGGAAAGCCTCACTGCGTCACTCCTGACACTTCTGTTGATCAAACCATGGCAGCGAGCCAGCAGCTCAAAGGGAGGGAAACGGGCCCTTGGTGGGAGGAGCGGCAAAGAAACCGCGGCCATCCTTAGTCCGTAGCCGAGCCATCCCGGTGGCCGTCCGCGCGATTCCTCGCTCAGCCCTCCTCCCTGAACCGAGGCAGATCCGGGGAGGCTCTTGCCACCGGTCTGGGACCTGTTCCAGTTGCTGCAAACGAGAGACTATTTTTTTTTTTTTTGTAACTGAGGGTGTGGTCCTCACTATAAAGGCGTGTATTTTGCTGCTTCTCACATTTGAGCGTGTGTGTGTATGTGTGTGTGGGTGAGGGAGAGAGAGACAGACAGACAGACAGACAGGAGGCTGCACAGGACACGGAGATGGCCTTGGCTGACCTCGGGCGGTCACTTCACCTTCCTGAGCCTCGGCTTCGCTGTGAGTAAGCCTTCGCCGCGGCTGTCGCGTTGCTGTTACTGAGGTTCTCGCCGCAGCCGCAGGCTCGCTCTGGGTCAGCCTCCACCCCTTCGCCTGCTCGCTGCTGCCGCCGCCGCCGTGGGCTGTCCCACGGCTGCTGTCGTTCAGGATTTCTGGGGGCTCCTCGGTTCCTTGCGCCTCATTCTCCATGTTTCTCCTAGTTGATTTTTGAGAGGGAGGAAAATGCTCATTTTATTTTATTTGGTCGTGGCGAGACCCTCCTGGTCCCGGGCGGGTTCCTTTCACGAGGGAGAGCCATCTCCTGTGTTCAGGGAGACTCGGGCACGTCAGCGTGTCTTCCTTGCACCAGCTGTTTCTCAAGCACCTATAATTTAAGATCATCAATGTGCCAAAGTGGCCTCTTTGGAGTGACGTATTCTTCTCCTTGTCCATTACTATACCCATCTGAATCTATAAACATGTTGAACGAACAAAGTAAGTTACAAAAGTATCCTTTTCAACCAGGTTCTTAACCCTAAGCAACAGACTGAAGCAGAGAAAGCATTGGGAGGATATTGGGAAGTTCGCCGACCCCGGGGGAGCTGAGATCCAGGACTACAGGGCCCCGCTGCGCAGCCACAGGCCCTCCGGGGACTCTGGCGACCATCTCTGCCAGGGGTCAGGGTCTCATGGGAGAGCCTCGGTTACATGTCTGTCCCCACCTGCGAGGAGGGCTGGGACGGTGGGCAGCTGGCCTTTTAGCTTTGATGGTAGAGGGGACTCTTTCTCCCTGGAAAGGGGCGTCAAATGCTGAGCAGCGAAAAGAATGACAAATGGCCACATACCGTATTTTGCTGTGTATACTGCACACCCACATTTGTGCACATTATACACGGGATTGTTATACCCGTGGTATGTAATTATTATACCCATGTGTAATGCACATCCTTATTTTTCCCTTAAAAATTTGCACAAAAAAGTGAGCATTATACATGGCAAAATATGGTAGCTATCATTTATGCAAAACTTACAAACACCCAAAGCAAGGGTCTGCATCGTTTGCAGGTGAAAACTCGGTTAATAAAGCACACCACCATTCACGGGAACGACCCGCGACTCCAGGATACCAGGTTCCCCTGAGGGGGGCGGGGCGGGGGACACATGCGGGACTTCCGTTGGATTTGAAACGCTGTATTTCTTAAAATGAAACCTCTGAAGAAAAGATGACAAAATGTTTACACTTGTTTATGCTTGGAGGTGGGTACATAGTACCATTATTTTCTACATTTATTCATATGTTTCAAGTATTTCCTAATTAAAAAATCACTTCAATAAATCCAAAGTACTGTCAGGCCACTGCGGTCTCTGCAGACGTCTCCTCATCGAGCTACTGAAGTGCAAGCTGACCGGCGCCCTCCACAGGCCGCGGAAGGCGTTGCTGCCAGCGCCCACCTGTCTCCTGTTGTCCCACCCTGCGGACAGTATCCTCCCCATCGGCTGGGAGTTGGCAGGGCCACTGGGCTGAGATTGGGAGGCTGGGGAACGCTTGGCCTGGAACTATTTCCGGAGAAGGAGTGATTCATTTCACTATCAAAATTCTAAGCCCTTTAAAATGCTTCCCAAGAAGTTATCTGGTTTGGAAAATCAGAGACAAAAACTGACAAGAAAACAAGAATCTCAGAAAGTTGGAAAGACTTTTTTTTTAAAAAAACACACCTCTTTTGTTCTGACGCTGACTTCTGTGGCCAGTGGAAGTGAATTAGCAAGTCTGTCTCTACACGTAATTAAAAAACTGAGCTGTAATGGACGTACAACGTTGTGTGAGTTTAAGGTGCGCAGTGTGTCCACCTGATACGTTTACTCGTGTATATTGATTGCAGTGTGATCATCACCACGACAGTGG
>PVKU01017922.1:0-10282 GCA_004027475.1 Anoura caudifer
CCACCATCCATTGGAGCCCATCCAGCGCTCACATGCCTCCTGCACACTCCCTACCAGTCTTACTGTGGTGAAGTTATTGCTTCTGTCTGTGTGTGGTGGTAAGTCTTCTCTCCACCTAGTGTTCAGTTGCCTATTCAGGATGATTTCTCTACAATTTAGTTGTAATTCCAGATTGTTTGGGAGGAGGTTAGTGTAGCTTCCACTTACTCCTCTGCCTTCTTGAATCTCTGGACCATTGTTCTGTTTCTGTTCTACTTCTTTGTTTTTAAATTCAATTGTTGATAATTATGTATTTCTTGGTATTTTAATATTCATAGTTTTGATCTTCTTTTAAATAAGTCCCTTTAACAATTCAAACAATAATGGTTTGGTGATGATGAATTCCTTTAGCTTTAGCTTGTCTGGGATGCACTTTATGTGTCCTTCAATTAAATTATAATTTTGTTGGATAGAGTAATCTAAGTGTAGGTCCTTGCTTTTCATCACTTTGAATAATTCTTGCCAACCCCTTCTAGCCTGTAAGGTTTTCTTAGAGAAATTAGCCAATAATCTTATGGGAACTCCTTTGGTGGTAACTATCTGCTTTTCTCTTGCTGTTTTAAAGATTCTCTCTTTATCTTTAACCTTTGGCAACTTAATTATGATGTGTCTTTGTGTGATCTTCTTTGTGTCCATCTTGTTTGGGACTCTGTGTTTCCTAAACTTGTATGTCTATTTCCTACACCAAATTATGGAAGTCTTATCTCATTATTTTTTCAAATAGGTTTCCAATGTCTTAAGCTTTCTCTTCTCTTTCTGGTACCTCTATCATGAGAATTTCGATACACTTAAAGTTGTCTCAGAGGCTCCTTATCCTCTCCTTAATTTTTTGTTTTCTTTTTTCTTTTTGCTGTTTTCATTACATCTCTCTTATGTTCCAAATCATAGGTTTGATTCTAGTCATTTACTCCACTGTTTATTTCCCCCAATAAATTGTTCTTTATTTCAGTTCATGTATCCTTAGTTTATGATTGGATCATTTGTATGCTGTTAAAGTACCCTCTGAGTTCCTTCAGTATCCTTATGACCAGTGTTTTGGACTCTGCATCTGATAGATTATCTCCATTTTGATTAGTTCTTTTTCTGGAGTACTGCTCTGTTGTCTCATTTTTGTCATATTTCTTTGTCTTCTCATTTCAGCAGCTTCCCTGTGTTTGTTTCTGTGTATTAGGTACACCTGCTCTGACTCCTTGTCTTGGTAGCATGGCCTAATGTAATAGCTGTCCTGTAGAGTCCAGGGACTATGCCTCCACTCTTATGCAAGGTGAGTACTAAAGGTGCACTCTCTGTGGGGCTGATTACTTCTTTCTCTTATAGCTGAGTATTGATAGCTGTTGGCAGATTAATGGGAGGGATTTCCACAGGCCAGTCAGCTGGTAGAACTGGCTATGATCACTGGCTACCAACCATTTCCCTCTGTGGCTTGTAGAGGTAGTGGTGTTCCAACATGTTTTGTAACCATCCACTGGGTGCAGAGTCTCTGGAGTTCATTAGGTGATACAGGCCAACGCCAGCCACCACCTGTATTCTGTCTGGGAACACTTGACATAAGCTATAAAGTGATCTGCAGAGGTCTGATGATAATGCCAGTCCTAGGATCTCTTAGGAAGAGGTAAGGGGCTTGGGTTTATCTGTTGCTTTAAGGGGATTTAGAAACGTTGCAAGTCTGCACCTACCTAAGCCATTTATATGGGAAAGCCACTGTTAACTGCCTGGTGGTTCCATAAGTTTGATAGGGCATAGACTTAGGTGATCACCAGGGATAGGCAAAACATGTGAATCAGGTAGCTGGAATCTAAGATACAGTGCCTCCACACTGTGGCTTTGTAAGGGAGGGGGCTCAAAAAAGGAACAATGGCTGCTGCCAGAATAAAGCTGACCCCAGTTTTCACCCTGATGCCAAATGCTTCAGTTCTTCCCCCTATGCCACTGGTGCCTTTCAAGCTGCTGCCCCAATGCTGGAGCCCAGAGGGACTGAGTTCGTGTAAGATTGTATGTAGTACAAGGCCCTTTAAGAGGAGAGGCCCAAGAATCCCATGGGTTCTTCTGCCAATCCAACTGCCACTCATTTTTATAGCCAGAAGTTATGGGGACTTATCTCATTGACACTGAAACTAGAACCCTTGGCTGGGTAATCTGATGTTGGTCTGGGATCCCTCACTCCTGATGCATTTCTCCCAACTTTTATTTACCACACATGTGGGACCGGCCTATTTTTCTTCTCCAATTCTCCATGTCTCCACCCCTCCATCCATCCTACCTATCTGGATGAGTGTGGTTTCTTTAATTACTTAGTTGTCTGACTTCCATACAATACTATTTTCTTACAGTTCTGATTGATAGTTGTTCGGCAATTTACTTGTAGTTTTGCCCTTGTTTTGGGGGGAGGTGAGCTCTGTTTATCTGTGCCTCCATCTTGACCTCAAGTCCTCTACTCATGTAGTTTTTATTCTTCATTTTGTTTATGTGGTGAATCACATCTACTGATTTTGGAATGTTGTATCAACCTTGCATTCCCAGAATAAATCCGACTTCATCATGGTGTATTATTTTTTTCATGTCTTGCTGTATTTGCTTTGCTAATATTTTGTTGAGGATTTGAGCATCTATGTTCTTCTGGAATATAAGCCTATAATTTTTTTTGGTAGCACCTTTATCTGGCTTTGAAATTAGTATAAGGCTGGCCTTGTAAAATGAGCCTGGCCCCTCCTCTTAAATTTTTTGGATTAGTTTGAGAAGTAGAGGTGTTTGTTCTTCTTTGAATATTTGGTAAAATTCAGCTGCCAAGCTATCCAGTACAGGGCTTTTCTTTGTTGGGAGATTTTGGATGACTGCTTCAATTTTACTAGGTGTAATCTGTCTATTCAGATTCTTTAATTCTTCCTGATTTAGTTTTTTAAGATTGTATATTTCTAGGAATCTCTCCATTTCATCTAGGTTGTCCAATTTCTTGGCCTATAGTTGTTCAGGATATTTTCTTACAACCTTTTCTATTTTTTTGGTATCAGTTGTTATTTCTCCTCTTTCATTTCTGATGTTATTTATTTGAGTCCTGTCTCTTTTATTCTTGATGTGTCTGGTTAAAGGTTTGTCAAACTTGGTTATCTTTTCGAAAACCAGTGTTGCATTAACCATAACTTATATCATATTTTAGACTTTATTTAATTTACTTCTTCTCTGATGTTTATTATCTCCTTCCTTCTACTCACTTTGAGCTTTGTTATTCTTTTTCAAGTTCCTCTAAGTGTATAGTTAGATTGCTTTTCTTGAGTTTTTTCTTATCTTGAGATAGGCCTGTAATATGATGACTTTCCATATTTCCGTGTGTCCCACAGATTTGGGGTTGTTGTGATATAATTTTCATCTGTTTCTAGGTATCTGTTGGTTTCTTCCCTGATTTCATTGTTGACTCATTCACTGTTTAATCTCATTATTTAGGTTACATGTCTTTGTATAATTTTCAGTTTTTTCCTTGTGATTGATTTCTAGTTTCACAGCATTGTGGTCAGAGAAGATGTTTGATATGATTTCAATCTTCTTAAATTTACTGAGACTTATTTTGTGTACAAATATGTGGTCTATTGTAGAAAATATTCCATGTGCACTTGAAAAGTATGTACAAGGTCTATCTGAAAAAGTGGAGCCATTGTTAATATAATGAGAAATCTTTGTACAGCACTGATATCACCTAGCTGTGCACTGGAATGAGCATGCATGTACAATGATGATTTCACTGCATCAATCAGCCAGGTCAGTAGACATCGTTGAGTGAGCACATGCACTGTGTGATGTTTGCATTCAAAATAACTGAGTTAGAGCAGCAATGAATCTGCATGAAATTTTGCGTGAAGCTTGAACATACCTCTCTGTAAAAGATCTGGATGATTCAGAAGGCTGTAGCTATGGTGGTTGGCAACTTCATCACAACAACACACTCACTGGAGCATCACGTCTCATGCATAGTCTTTTGGCGAAACCTCCAATCGCCCAGTGACTCAAACCCCCGACAACCCTGATTTCATGCCCTGTACCTCTGGATTTTCCCAAAGAGATTTCAGACCACTGAAAGGGAAGAGATTTCAGACCATTGATGAAATTCAGGAAAATACAATGGGGTAGCTGATGGAGATTTGAGAAGTTGTGAGGTCCCAAGGTGCCTACTTTGAAGGGCACTGAGCCATCATTGTCCTATGTACAATGCTTCTTGTATCTTCTTCAATAAATGTCTATTTTTCATATTACATGGATGGATACTTTCTGCATAGACCTTGTATATTCTGCTGCTTTGAGGTGAAATGCTGGGAAGATACCAATTAAATCCATTTGATCTACTGTGTTGTTTAAGGATGCTGTCTCCTTGTCGATTTTCTGTCTGGAAGATCTGCCCACCAAAGTCAATGGAGTGTTAAAATCCCCAACTATGACTGCATTTCTGTCAATCTCTCCCTTTACACCAAGAATTGCTTTAGATATTTAGGTGCTCCTATATTGTGTGCATGAATTTAACTGAGGTTATATCCTCTTGCTGGATTGTGCCCTTTATGATGATCTAGTGTCCTTTTTGGTTTCTTCTTGTAGCCTTGGTTTGAAAGTCTACTTTATCAGATATGAGTATGTGACACCAGTTTTTTTTTTCTTTCCATTTCCATGAGATATCATTTTCCACCCCTTACTTTTAGTCTGTGTGTATCTTTCATTTTGAGGTGGGTCTCTTGGAGACAGCATATATATGAATCTTGTTTTCTTATCCTTTCAGCTACTCTATGTGTTTTGATTAGAACTTTTAAGCCATTTATACTTAAAGTGAGTCTTGATAGATATGAATTTATTGCCCTTTTTAAATTACTTTTCTGTTTAGTTTTCTTTTGTTCTTTTTCTTAAAGCAAGCTCTTTAACATTTGTGACAACTCTGGTTTGGAGGTAACACTCCATTAGCTTTTTCTTGTCAGGGAAGCTCTTTATTTCTCCTTCAGTTCGAAATGATAAGCTTGCTGGGTAAAGTAGTGTTGGTTGTAGGTCCTACTTTTCATCACCTTAAATATTTCATGCCAAGTCTTTCTGGCCAGAAATGCTTCTGTCGAGAAATCAGATGACAGTCTAATGGGTGCTCCCTTGTAGGTAACTGTTTTCTCATGCGGCTTTTAAAATTCTCTCATCTGGACTTCCGACCAAGATGGAGGCATAGGTGGACACACTATGCCTCCTTGCACAACCAAAATTAAGGACCATAAAGATTTAGAAACAAGAAAACGACCAGAACTGATAGAAAATTGAACTGTACTAAAGTCTGACAACCATTCATCCAGACCGGTAAGAGAGGTGGAGTCACAGGAGGAAAAAGTGGAGGTTGGTGGACCAGCTGCGCCTCAGTGGCTGGCAGATCCAAAGCATAGGGGCACCGCTAGTGGACCCCAGGTGCACAGGCGGTGGCAAGACAACTCCGGGAACGGGGTGGCAATGGGCAGACCTAGTGAAGCCATGCAAGGTGGCTATCTGACCAGATAGTCCCAAATTTGCATGCAGATAATCCAGGCAAACGGGAAGCAGCAGAAGGGACAGGAGTCTGAGAGAGTGGAGAAAGCACTATTGTTCCCTCTCAGACCCCTCCACCACATACAGCCTCACAACCCAGTGACTGGGCTGCCCCAACCTGGGGAACATCTAAGGCTCTGCTCCTCACTACCTAACAGCTGCAACCAGACCAAAAATAAACAAACAAACAAACAAAAAACAGAAAATAAAGGAAAAATGGCTGAAACAGGAGAACAGATCAAAGCCCCAGAGACAATTCATCTAAGTGACCAAGAAATAGCCAAACTATCAGATGCACAGTTCAAAGCACTGGTGATTTGGAAGCTCACAGAATTGGTTGATTTTACTCACAACTTAGATGAAAAAATGAAGGCTGCAATAAGTGAAATGAAGAAAAATGCATGGAGAACCAACAGAGATGGGAGGAAAACTGGGACTCTAATCAGTGGAGTGAACCAGAAGGAAGAAAGAAACAACCAAACAGAAAAGAATGGAGAAACAACAATTCAAAAAATGAGGAGAGGCTTAGGAACCTCCAGGACATCTTTCAACATCCCAACATCCAAATTATAACGGTACCAGAAAGGGAAGAGGAAGAGCAACAAGTGGAAAACTATATTTGACCAATAATAAAGGAGAATTTCCCCAAGCTGGCAAAGAAAATAGACTTCCAGGAAGTCCAGGAAGCTCAGAGTGTCCCAAAGAAGGTGGACCCAAGGAGGAACACACCAGGGCACATCATAATTACATTAGCCAAGATTAAAATGAAGGAGAGCATTATAGAAGCAGCAGGGGATAAGGGGACAGTCACCTACAAAGGAATTCCCATCAGACTGTCAGCTGATTTCTCAAAAGAGACCTTACAGGCAAGAAGGGGCTGGAAAGAACTATTCCAAGTCATGAAAGGCTAGGACCTACATCCAAGATTGCTCTATCCAGTGAAACTGTCACTTAGAACGGAAGGGAAGATAAAGGGCTTCTCAGATAAGGTCAAGTTCAAGGAATTCATCATCACCAAGCCCTTATTATATGCAATGTTAAAGGGACTTATCTGAGAGCAAGAGGATAAAAAGGATGACAGTAAAAAGACAGCAAACTAAGAGATATTAGCAACTACACCTAAAACAAAAGCAAATTAAGCAAACAAGTAGAACAGGAAGAGAACCACAGAAACGGAGATGACATGAAGGGTTAGCAACAGGGGAGTGGGAGGAGGGGAGTGGGGGAAAAGGTACAGAGAATAAGTAGCATAGATGGTGGGTAGAAAATAGGCAGGGGGAGGGCAAGAATAGTGTGGGAAACGTAGAAACTAAAGAACTTACGACACATGGACACGAACTAAAGGATGGGAATGTGAGTGTTTGGGGGTGTGCAGGGTTGAGCAGAATGATGGGGGAGAAATGGGACAACTGTAATAGCATAATCAATAAAATATATTTAAAAAAGCAATCATACAGGGAGAGAAAAAAGAGTCTCTCATATTTAAGATTTGCCATTTTAATTATGGTGTGTCTTGGTGTGTTCCTCTTTGGTTCTATCTTGTTAGGGACCCTTTTTATTATTTGTGTGTCTTTTTCCTTCACAAGGTTAGGGAAGTTTTTGGTGAAGGTTAGGGAGCCTCTGGAGCTGGTCAGGGTTGAGTCTGGGAGGATGGTAGGCAGTAGGTTTAGCAATATCAGGAGACCAGATCTGTAGGACACTTACAGTCATAATAGGTGTATTAGTCAAGGGTCTCCAGATAAATAGAACCAATAGGGGGTGTGTGTGTGTGTGTGTGTGTGTGTGTGTAGAAAGACAGATTTATTTAAAAGAATTTGTTCATGTAAGTGTGGAGGCCAGTAGTCCAAAGTCCCCAGGGTAAAATGTCAGACAGCAAACAGGGGGAGAAGTTGCAATTTGAGGCTGAAGGCAATCTGCTGACAACATGGTCTTCTCTGGGGGTATCAATCTCTTTCCTATTGCCCTCAACTGATTGGATGAGGTCCTCCCACATGACAGAGGGCTGTCTGCTTTACTCAGAGTCTGCTAATTGCAATGTTAATCCCATCCTAAATGAGAAAAACCTTCATAGAAATATCTAGAATAATGTTTGACACAATTAGCCAAGTACCATAGTTGAGCCAAGTTAACACATATAACTGACCATCATACTAGAGTTTTGGGATTCAGTCTGAGTAATTTGAGAACCCACTGGAAGGGATTCAATAGAGAAATAACATGACCATACTTAATTTTCTTACTGTTTCTTTAACAAATATCAAGCGTTCGTGACATACAATGGACCAATTTGAACAACTTTGGCATAAGTTTGGACCCATGAAATCATCACCACAAGCTGTCAAGATCATGAGCTTTCCCCAAGCCTATGCCTTGCTCCTTCTATGCTCAAATGCTGTCACCCAAGGAACCACTGATCTGTTTCAGTCGTATCAATTACTTTGCAACTTCTAGAAGTTTCTCTAACTGGAATCATACAGAATATATACTTTTATTGCTGCCTTCTTTCACTCAGCATAAGCATTTGAGATTCACCTATGTTGCAATATGTATCAATATATCTTATATTCTTTTGCTCATTAGTTCATTCTTTTTATTGTCAAGTAGTACTCCACTGCATAGATATACCACTGCATTTTGCCCATTCTTTTGTTGATGGACATTTGGGATTCTCCCTAGTTCCAAAGCTGATGTTTATCACACACTAGCATTTTTTGCAATTTACCTACCATTTATTTTGCATTAAAAATATTTTCTGAACTGCCTACTTAAATGCATGTTCTCCAAGAGAAATTTGTGTCTATTTTATTCACTGCTATGTCTCCAGAGTATATGTCACTGTCTTACTTTTGTGAAAACCTTACTAATTATTTAGGGGAATGAGTGACTGAATGAACAAATGAATTCATTCTACAAGTGCCTATTCAAGCCATAGCTGATCCCTAGGGATTCACATACATTAAGAATGACCCTTGACAGTTAGTAGTCTTTCATTACATGCTCATTTATCATCCCTCAAGCTCACATGGAGACTACTATTATTATTATTTCCACTTTGAAGAACCCAAATCCCAGAGAACTTTGATCAATCACTCAGGTATGTTTCCTTTGTACATGGTTGGGGGAGCCTTGGGCACGTAGACTCAACCATCTCACCACAAGACAAGGCACATATCCTACTCTCCAGAACCCAATAGGGGAGTAGGGAGAGTAGCCCCTTTGAAGGGGCTTTACTTTCTAGGGGAGGTCTGTTTCATGTTGTGGGAGTCTGCTGAAGCCCACACACTGCCTGGGCCATGTGCTGCTGTGCAGAGAAGCTGAATCATGATGAGATGCCACAGGCACCAGGGCCCCTCCTGCTTCCCATCTGGAGACCTGAGCAGAACCTGAGGCACCACGGACATTTAGGTCTCTCTCCTGTGACTCCAGTTGCAGCTCAGCCACCCTGAACCCCAAACATGCTCCTTCCCAAGGGCCCAGAAGGAGGCAGGCAATTATCCCAAGTGGATGGCTGCTCTAGTCAGGGACTTGCAGATGTTTCCCTGTGGGGTCTCTGTGGGTAAAAGGATATCTTCTGCCTGTCATTTTGAGGCTGATGCACAGACATGAAAGTCAGCAGCTGTCCTTGGGCCCCTGTGCTCTGCTCTCTCTCCTTTAATCCTGGGACTGCTGCACAGAAAGTGACAATACAGGTAACAAGCATGAAGCAAAAGGTATCAGAATCATAGCCTGGTATACATCAGAAGGCGACCAGAAATAGGCACAGTTGTGTATGTGTGTGTATTGTATGACTGTATGTGTGTTGCTGACTCATACACTGAGTGCCTCCACCTAGGACACATGCAAATCAGGGGAAAGTGGAACCTTCCTCAGTGATGTGAGCCTTTCTTTATTTTACTTGTGTTTTGTTGCCCTGTGCTGTCTGTAAGACCTTATGTGTCACTTGTGATTTGAATATGTGCAGCTGCTGGTGACCACAATGTGTGTGGTATAGGATGCTTGATAGTTCTCTGTGCACTGTGTTATACATGTGAGAGTGTATGTTGTGTGAGTTTTGCACAGGTTTCTGTGACATTGACTCACACTCTGAATGTATTTACCTACCCTGAGTATAATCTAAAGAGAGAAGTCTGTATGTCTCCTTTGGTAAGTGTGTGGCTGTGAAAGTGTGTGAGTGCTTTTGTGTGTAACAAACTCACACCTTGACTTCCTTCACACAGTAGAGGTATAGGATAGAGACTTAAAACCTAGATACAAACAAAAAGGTCAAAAAATGTTGGCTTTAATACATTTGGACTCTCCACTTGCTAGAGACCAGAATCCACAAGGCAGCTTCAAAAACTCTCATTTTGAAAATCTTTTGGGGGACATTATTCAGTAATTTGAATAACACAGGAGGGCCCTGCGAAGCCCAGTATTTCTAACACTCTTCTGCAATTTTGTTAGATAGTTTAGATACTAAATGCTCGTTTCTGATGTTGCAGGTGTCTACATAAACTTTGGGTATTTTCTCTCACTTAATAGCTTTGTGTCCTTAGCTTTCTCCTGTGTTGCCCATCAGCCTCCACTGTCAAATGGGAATAATTTTAGTTGCTATAGAATCTTGGAGGTAGGTGCTTCAGTTCAGGGTACATTGCCAGCACTTAGGGAAGTGTAGCCTTGTAGGCCTGAGCCAGGTGACTGTCCATTTCCTGACCTCTCAGGAGACGAGACT
>PVKU01017923.1:0-10278 GCA_004027475.1 Anoura caudifer
AAAAAAAAAAAAGAACAATGTAGTACAGTTCTACTTCAGGTAAATTCAATCCAGCTCACCAAAACCCTTAATTAACATTTTTTTTTCTTTTTCAGTTACCCCTTGTAGAAGAATGACAAATAACAAGAAAAGAAAATGGGAGAGTTGAGGGTGTGGAGAAGACAGAGGTGGGGGCACTGAAAAGCGCAGAGATGCCCCTAAGTCCCCTCTGGCTTGGTTCCCTCCCCACCTTCCTGCAAACCCCCCCTGGGAAGCCCCACCAGCTTCCAGACACTTAGGGATGTTCACATCTCAGGACTTCCACACTCTTCCATCCTCCTGAATCACTCTTCCCTCTCTGTTTGCACATTCCCTCCTTCTCACTTCAGGTCTTGCTGGGAACCGCCCTGCCTGGTTTCAGGAGCTGTA
Organism: Anoura caudifer; assembly: GCA_004027475.1. Lineage (NCBI taxonomy): Eukaryota > Metazoa > Chordata > Mammalia > Chiroptera > Phyllostomidae > Anoura > Anoura caudifer. The sequence goes on from PVKU01017923.1 coordinate 409, forward strand.
ACCCCCCATGGCTAAGACTGAGTGAGAGACCTTGGGACCCTAAGCCACTAAGGAGACAAAGCTTATCTCCCTGGCAGGGGTTCAGCCTCTGCCCCCTTTACTTCACCCTGCCTGGCCCCGAGCCTGACCAGCTAGCCAATGGTGGGTAAGATTCCTCAAGGGAGGGGTGACCTAAGACAGCCATGGTCACAAAGGGGCCCCCAGGGAAGGATTTGGGGGGGCTATAGAAAAAGGGGGTGATGGACCCTCACCCCTCAGCTTTGACATATCCTGAGTCCTCATTCTGCTTGCAAGAAGTCTCTTAATCTCTTGGCTGCCTTATTCCCCTGCCTGACTTAAGCCTGAAACAATGACAGAGGGCGGTGCAGCCCTGTGCTGGAAAGGGCGGGTTCCCTGGGGTGATCAGGCCTGAGAAAGGAAACATAAAATCCTGCGAAACTTGCTTTGTTAGGAATGCCCTCAATTTTCTGATAAGGGTCCGAGCAGGAAATGAGTTTGTTTCCCAAAGTTTTATAGCCCCTTAGCTAACTGACTCTGACTCACCCTTGTAGTTTTTGTATGCTGTCTATTGTTTGGTCCTTACTGCCTGACAATGACTGATGAGCTTTACCTGTATTCCTGTGCAAATTGAATCCAATAAAAGCCCACCGAGGAAAAGGCTCTTGGTCCTTCTCCTTTGAGAGGTCGGCCACCTTCCCTCCCCAAGCAGGGGACTGTCTTGGTGGACTTACTCTCATTGGTGGTAGCGGGGGGGGGGGGGCTTCCCCCGCTACCTGTGGGTGAAGCTTCCCTTGCAAGGTGTCTGCTCCAGTGACACCATCCTCAAGGTGGCCTCTGGGCATCGAGGGTCAGCAACCAGCTCTCTGTTGCCCAGACATCTCCCTCTTTCTCAGCCCCACTTTTCCGTACTGCTCTTCCTGCCATTTACCCCATTGGGCATGCTGTGCTATTTATTGTCTGCTGCCCCCCCCCACCCTAGACAGTGAACTAATGGGTGTGGAAACACAGTTTTTCACTGCCGCACTACCTCAGGGCCTAGAGAAGGGTCCTAGCACCGGGAAGAGCTCAGTGATTGATGGATGAGTGCAGGCACAGGCTTCATTTTTTACCCCAACATCCTCCAACCTCTGTCCCTCTGATCCTGGGGAAAACCACCTGCTTCTCTTCAAAGTTACACTTGCGTTCTGCACCATGACCACTACTTCACACATTATATTCCCCTGTTGGACTTCAGGTTTCTTAAGACAGAGTCTGTTCCTCATCAGGGCCTGCTACACAGTAAACATTGAAAGAATGAAGAAATTTGACCTTAACGATCCAGTGCTTGGAACCATGGCAAGAACAAAAATCCCCGAAGTAAAAAATCAACCCATTAATATATTTTGTTTACTAATGCAAAAAAAAAACCCAAAAACCCCTAAACAGTTATATCTTCGATGTGTTTCTCCAAGGGGATGACTCAAAGGGGGCTGGGTTGAGCCCTTGTCACTGTGAAACCCAATTAGTCAGTGCAATACCTTTTTTGAACATTCTGAATTAGCTGAGATAAAAGTTCATTGGAAAAACGACAAACGACTCTCACTTTCATTAAATCGGGGAAATGAAACAAAACATACAAATGAGTGCTAAACCCATTAACAATATTCCATGGAAAATAAAGACCAACTCCTCTGGGTGCAGGAAGAAATACTGCTGCCTTGGGCACGGTAGGATGTGTGTGCTGTGTGATTGTTTGCCTCCTGTACAATTCGTGACTGCAATTTCACCGACTTACATTAGTCCTGGTCTCCAAATACGAATCTTCAGCAGGAGTGTGACAAGTGCAGTGACTGGCTGAGGCTGAGCTTGGAGTGGCCACGAAAGAAAGGTGCGCTCAGGCAGATAGGGCTCACGGAGTCCCATGGAGGACTGACCGATTGGAGCACAAGGCAGGGGGTGGCGGCCTCAACACGGAATGGCATGTTCAGTGCGTACACATCCCGCACTCAACAACACGACTCTTATCCTTGGAGGCTTGTTTCCAACGTAGGCATTATAGCAAGACAAATCGTTAGTCGCAGAGAGAATTCATCTGTACCTCAGCAATGTACCTAGTGCCACAGGCATGGAGGAGTAGACAGGTGGGAATATGGTCATGAACAGACATAAGGCAAGAGTCTGTTTCCTAGTAGTTGTGCCTGAGCCAGACTTGACTCACTGACTCCAGGGAGGAGGAGGAGCTGGGCTTGGCGGATGGAGGAGCTTTACTCCAGCAGGTGAGGACTGGATGCTTCAACTGGGGAGAGGTGAGTGGTGTTGAGCTGTGAGAACCTGTTCTTTACTGAGAGAATAAAGAAACACAAGACTAGCCAGCAAGCTTCCCTCCTTGTTCTTGGCAATGGCACCTTTTTTCAGCGCAGGGATGAGTGTTGGGCTGACACGGGTCTCATTTATCTTGTATACTAAGAACCTTGGTGACCGTCTCAGGGAGAAACCGCATAGGCTAGTAGCCTGGACGCTGGGATTTTCAGTACTAGCACTCGGTGTCTTCATTTTTAATGGCACCAATATGGAGAACCACTAACTCAGGAAATGAAAGATTTTGGGTGGAATTATTTAGATAGACAGTGCACTTGGATAATTATACAAGACTCTGTTTTACCTAAGTGCTGCCCAGCAGGCTATGTAGTATCATCTGCCCTGAGACAAATGCCCCTTCTCCCACAATGGGGTGATTGCAGAGGTCTGGAAATACACTCTGCATCAACATAATAGTTGAGAAAGAAGGGGAGCCGAGATACTGAGATCAGAGGGGAAGACAAGATCTGAGGTACGCGTGTAGTTTATATTTTTTAATAAAGGAACTATGCTATATCCAGAGTGAACATACCTGGAATTCTGCTCCTGACTCTGGAGCAATTAGAATGTCAGTGCTAGGTTGTGTTGAGCCCCCAAATTTAAGAATAGAACCAAGGTAAGGATGGAGGAAAAAATGGGGAAAAAAAAAACAACTACCCACACCCCACACACAAAAAAGAGAGGAAGACAGGAAAGCAAATAAAAAAGATAAGGCAGGTTGATCCCAGGAGATGAGATGGTGGGGCCAAGATCAAGACCAAGTGGGCTGCTGAGGCCGTGACACAAGCCAGGATGAGCGTAAGCAGTGATGGGCGGACTGCCCATAGTAGGTCCACTCAGTGGCCTGAGCTCACCCCACATAAAACAAGATGCAATAACTTGTGCATGATCCAAACCCTTGCCTAGGAATTCTCCGAGATCTCATGTGGCTGGGTTCCTAAATTGTATGGGAAGCTGTCTTTGGGGGCTGCGTCACAGTGGACAAACTCTACGTGTAGATACTATGCACCCTAGTCATAAAATAAAGACTTCGTAGTAGATATTTCATGCACAAATTACAAGCAAGAAGGCTTTATTAAAACAATTTCTAATTGCTTTCTTTTGTCTTTCATAATAATTGGATTTTTTCCCCCTGTCTTTTTCAAAGCTCATTGGAGAACATAAGACACAAGGAATCATCCATAGAAAATTTGGCCATATTAGCAAGTTCCTTAAGACAGAACCTGTGTCTTTCTTATTTCTTTCATACTCTCACATCTACTTAATGCTAGGTACATAGAAGGCTTTAAACATTTTGCTGACAAATTGACTTTCATTCAAGAAACTGAACATGTGTTGTGTCTAAGCTCTCCAAGCTGTGGTGTCCTCTGGGTTAGTTACAACAGTCATTCACATCCCTCAGCTAAATTCAAGGCACTGGGTCCACACTCTTGGATGCATAGATTATGATAATCCTAAATTACAATACTTCCTTCTATGGTCTACAAATTTGAGTTATTTTACAATTGAAATTTTCTTTTTAGCTTCTCCTATTCCTATTTGGAAATAGAAAGAAATTCTAGTGCTTAAATAATTTTTAAAAGTATACTGCAAAAATCATAAGAAATTTGGTTTTATAGTTTAAGGCTTTAATTTTTTTCTCCCATCATAAGTAGATAATCTGATTATTTTGTTTTCTGTTATCAATTGCCTGACTCTTGAACTCATCATTTTCATTTTCAATTTTTTTTTCTGATATTTTCTATTCACTTAACTAAGAATATTTACTGGTGATCACCATGTGCCTTTTCCCCCTTCCTCTACATCAGTGTTTTCTCCTTTCCAAAGTTAGACCTTGGTGCATCAATTATTCATTATTTTTAGCTGTTACTGTACAGAAACAAATCCTGCTTTTCTTGAAGATCTAGCATATTTACACTGTAGCCATTATTTCCTGGTTCATGGAACTACGTTTCAAGTCCTTCCTCTTTACAAGGATGAACACGTTTTGCAACGGTGGCTCCTTGGGATCTTTCTTTATAAGGAAATGCGAACACTTGCATGTACTTTGACTAGGATCTGACTCATCAAGGTTTTTTTCAGTTTTTTTTTTTTTACTTCTGAAAATCCTTTCACTGATCAAGTTAGTATTTTCCTAATTCCGAAATCATATGTATTTCCACGTTGAAAGATAAATTTATCTTTGAAAACAGGAAGTAGACGCCATGCTTAGATTTATCCACGCAAATAGACCACAAAAAGTGGGAAAAAGAAATAGTGAATCATCCATTGCTTGTTCTCAAGAAATTATTTACATGAACCACAGAAATACTGGCTTCTCAGCCCCATGAATTCTGGACGCCCTGCTACTTTTCTCACTTCATATTTTAAATCAGGTATGAAATGTTATTACAATGGCTGAATTGTTTCACATATATTTAGTAGTTATTAGTTTCCTAACCCTTTGAGCCTAATTCATAATTTTTAATTGAAAGTTTGAATTCTTAGATATATAAAATAATATATTTATGTAATTGAATGACAAAAGATACATTTTTAGTGCTTGGAAGAAATTAATGCTTGATTTTTGATATAAAAATAGACTAGCATACTTGATGCATCTAGGAATTTTTATGAGGTTACATATAATTAAAGTGTTACAAACACATTATCTTTGTCAAAAACACAGCATGATTTTAAAAATTTGATAAGTTTTGAGGCAGTTCTACTAGTGATCAGTGGAACTGTATCCATTTGCAATTGAAACTATGTATGAGGTTTAATAAAATAGTGGAAAATGGGACTTTTTTTCCCCAGTGTGCGTTTAGTCGTTGGGAGGTGGGGTTCGGACTCATGCTCCCTCCCATTTCACAAACTGTGGCCTTACACAGGAGCTTAATCTCCCTGTGGCTCCTTTTCTCGGTTTTCAAACGAATGGATGATAGCAGTCCAACCTCCCTGGGCCACCGAGGGTGCTGGTGATGGGTTAGTTGGCAATAATCCTGCCCGCCTGGAACACGACAGAGACCCTGACGTGGCTGGGGAAGGAGCCCTGTCCCTTCGCGACCAGTAGGCTGTACGGACATTCAGTCACCAAAGAACCGCCTTTACCTTGCATTTCTTTGAAAAAACTATCAGGAGCTCCTTCAAAATTTTAGTGTCCAAGTCCTCTTTGTTCTTTCAAGTACTGTCACTTACCATATTTTGGAGTGCGCATCGTTTGTTTTCACTGTAAAATCTGTTTCCTCGTGACCACGAGGCCCTTCCTCTCCAGGGATCCCAGAGCTGTTCCCGTAAAGCACTCCTGGTCAACCCCCTGCCAGGACAAGTGGGGGGGGGGGCCTGCAGCGACTCAGCTGTGAAGACAGCACACAGGTCTCCAGCATTCGGGACAGGGTGGCCCGGCCATTGACTGCTGCCTGCGGTGCGCGCTTCTCCTTCCGTCCTGAGACAGTTGTTCTCATGGACGGCAAAATTTTGACTTTTAAAATTTAAGGCAGCGAGTGAGCTTGCTTTCCGGCCCGCAACTTTAGCTGTGAGGGCAAGTATATTTTTTTCATAAAAGTTTTTTTTTTTTTTTTGATGTAAAACATTTGAAAATTTAACACAGCCTTTTTCAGAATCCAAAGAAAGCTCTGTACAAGCGCAGATTATTTCCAGGTTTTGTTCTCCGCAATCTGTAATTAAATGGACCAGAGGGGAGGTCTAGTTAACCCCGAACTTGAATTTCCCCTTTTTCTGAAAGGCAAGTGGATTACGTTAGAGGCTGCATAATTAGGTTTGCAATAGGGGAAAAAGATCCACAGAATACACGATAGTTGAAGTGTAACTTTTACTGCTCCCTTAGAGAATAAGGAAAGGAAACAAATATTTCATAGCAATGACTTCAAAGAAGAGATTTCCTCTTGGAAGCCAGATGATCGCAGTGCTGGGTCTCTGCCGTGATGCACAACAGGAAAACAGATCCTTCTTCTTTTTTTTTTTTTTTTTCCCCTCAAAGAAACGGTTTGCTCACAGATTCCCTGGGCCCAGAGCTCAAAGTGGGACCTAGAAAAATCTCTCCCATGGAAGTCAGCAGCCGGAAGACAGCGCCTCACATAAATGTAAACTCAGGAGCTGTGGGCCCAAGTGCTTTTTGGGCCTCAGTCAATACTGAGTAATTTATAAAGGGGAAAAAAAACCTTAAAGTTCTCAGTCCCTAAACCTTTAATAAGCAAATATTTAACATGTCTCAAATGACATCTGAGGTGTAATCTTTACAAATGGATATTTCAAATTCTGAAAATAAAAATAAACCAGTAAGTACTTTTGAACGTATAGTACTGTCTGAAGAGAGAATGATATTTTAACTGGTAGACCAGACCTCTAGACCAGCCTTGGCCACAGGAGAATTTAATAAAGAGGGAATTTATGCATGGTATTACAGAGTCTGTCAGCTGTGCTAAGACTTGGGATGACCAAAATTTATATTTAGAGCAGCAAATCTCTTCTCAGCTCATCCTTGGAATCATGAGCCAGGAACAAACAATAAACTATTCTTCTTGAAGTCAAAACTATGTTGTCTATCTCCTGACCTCACTGGCCTGTGCCTTCAAATGAGGCCATTGCATTGTTTAGACTCAGCGTTCAGCTCAATGACACCATTCAGCCAAATTCCGAGGGCCCCCCTCCTGTCTCTTCCTGTGAGTCTCCAGGGACTATGTCCGTGGGCTCATCGCTTAGTGTGGCTCCCTCCTGCCTGTGGCGGCTGCAGACCAGGGCTCACGATGCTCTACCTGAGCGGGCTGAGTAGTACCCTGACAATGTTCTCAGGAGCACTGCTTTTTGCACCTGTTCTCCCTGCAAGGCATCACGTGGTGGTCTGCTGGCGAACCTCTGGAAAAGCAGGTGATAGCCTTTTTATCCTCAGGATTAGCTGTGTGAGTGTAGTAGTCGGCAAAGCTGTGCGGGACACATGCGTGTGTGAGACCTCACTGTGATTAACCACAGACCTTCTGATAGGACAATGAGTTTCAGCGATAGCCCCTTTACTGGACACAGGTCTCCTTCATCCCTTGGTCTTCTTATTTGGAATGTTTTGGTTCCTTCTTATAACTTGCCTTCTATCCTTTTCTCTCCCCTTGTTGACGAGTCACAAACTCATAGTGGATCCCAATGATAGACGAGGTTCTAGTTCTCACAAATTGTTCCTCAGCCATTGGAAAGCCAGCAATTAGGTAACAGAGAAGAGAGGGTGTCACTGGTTCCACACCCCCGATAGACAGAGGAACGCTCAACCCTAGACTTGATTCTAAAGTGTCTGGACTCTGAAAGCATTCATCAGTCTGTTGAGATCATCCTTCTAGGCATATTATCAGTGTGGCTCAAATAAAATGTTATAAACCTTTTTAAAAATCTGCCCTGGCTGGTGTGGCTCAGGGGACTGAGTGCCAGCCGGCAAACCAAAGGGTCATCGGTTCAATTCCCAGTCACGGCACAGGCCTGGGTTGGGGGCCGGGTCCCCAGCGGGAGGCACAGGAGAGGCAACCACATATGGATGTTACTCTCCCTCTCTTTCCCCCTCCTCTTCCCTCTCTCCAAAAATAAATAACTAAAATCTTTAAAAAGAAAAAAAATAAGTTTTTGAAAATCTGAAATGTCTGGTTCCTAATTTTAGGATCACCACTTACCAGCACCGTACCTTAGCCATTACTTAACCTTGATGCAGTTCAGTTTTCTTCACTTCCAAAATCAGACAATTATGCCTATATTATGAGAGACACTCCTAGAAACTCGGTTCTTCTTGTTGGCGCAATAAAGAACCACAAATCGGCAAGCCTGCTAGCCTGCAAACAAAGTTTATTAGCGCTAAGTTCTCATGGGAAAGCAAAGCAAGGTTGGCAAGAGCAGGGTGGCCAGAGGCTAGGTAGCCAAAAAGGGGTGGCCAGGGGCTCCGTGGCCAGAGGTCAGCTGGCCAGGGAGCCCTGCCACGAGGTGAAAGAGCCACGAGAGTGAGTTCTTTGTCTTGAGGACTCGTATAGTTGGTGGGATGGGGGTGAAGAAGTTACATATTGACTGATGAGCAGCTACCCACCAGGGAGATGTGTGAAATGTTAGGTATGTGTGGGGTCTGTTAGCCTGAATCCTTATCTTGCTCGAGACTCTATGTGTTCATTTCGTGTACATGATGGGAGTCAGGCAGTTAACCAAAGTTGTTTTATGGTGTTTTCTCTGGGCACCATAGACCCCTCCCCTGCCTGCTTCCAGGCCTTGGGAAGAATACAGTCTCAAGGTTTTCCTTTTTCCAGCTTTGGAAGATGATACGGGCAGACTTTCAAGGGTTCCCCTACTCCTGAACTATCGAAGGTTGCTTACATTGTTTGGAATGCCTGGCAGTCTTGTTAAACCAGGCTCAGGACCGCTGGGTAAACAGGTGAGATATGCCTTCCTTTGCTTTTAGTTTCCTGTATTAAGTTTTTTGTTAGATTGCAGTGATGAGGGTCCTGTCTTTATCTCCCTTCTGGACACTCATTCCTAGCTGCCATGGTGACAGTTAGCAAACATCCCTACTGTGAGATTAGAAACAGATGATGTAAGGAGAATCTCTCTGTAGCAAGTTCTCAATATAAGGTGTTGTCTATGTGGCAAAAGCCCTCACTAGAATTGTTGCCTGATTTCAGGGGCACATGGATATGTGTCTGGGGACCTTGCCATTGAGGCAACTAAAATCTATCAAGCTAACCGGAGGAGTACACCTGAGTCAGCAGAGACGGGTTAGTGTTCAGAAAGAAGTGTTGATTTTCAGTTCAATATGATGACATGTATCTCTTTGAGCTCAACTCCCAGCTGGGCTCAGGTCTCTCTAAATACTTGGTAAGGAAGCTGAGCTTTTTCTCTGTCAGGGGCAAGCGTTAAGAAGCTAGTGGAGGGTCAAGATGGTGGTGTGGAAAGACATAGCTCGCCTCTTCACACAGCCACATCAGAATTATACTAAAACAACAACTATCACTCACAACCATCAGAAACTGAGTTGAATGGAAGTCTGACAAATACAGAAATGAAGAAACCACATCCATCTGAACTGCTAGAAGGGACGCAGATGTGGAATGGGCTAGTCCCTCACCGTGTGTGGTTGATAAAAATTCGGGAGGGATACCTCAGGAGCGAGGAGTCCCCGCCCCACACCAGGCCTCCTAGCTTAGGGTTCCCGTGCCAGGAAGATAAGTTTCCACAACTTCTGGCTACAAAAACCAGGAGAGATTGAGTCGGTGGAAGAATGGCTGGAAACCCAAGCAGTTCCTTTTAAAGAACCCACACCCAGACTCACCTACTCAGACTCACTCCCTCTGAGCTCCAGCACTGGGGTAGCCGCTTGAAGGGCACCGGTGGTACCCGGGGGAAACTGAAGTGTCTGGCCTCAGTGGGAGCAGAGCCCATTGTCCCTTTTCTAAACCCTCCTCCCACAGAGCTGGCAAGCTGGTGCCATACCTGAGACTCCATCAACCTGGCTAAAATTTTTGTAACTGTCCTGGAGATTCCCAGAGAGCCTGCCCCATGCACCTTATGGGCTCACCC
>PVKU01017924.1:0-10271 GCA_004027475.1 Anoura caudifer
GCATATGAGTTCTTTGGCTTCTCCATTTCCTATACTGTTCTTAACATCCCCTATTTTGTACCTACCAATTTGTGTTTCTAAATCCCTGCACTTCCCTCCCATTCTCCCCCTTCCTCCTCCCAACTGATAACCCTTCAAATTATTTCCACATCTATGATTCTGTTCCTATCCTGTTTGTTTGCTTAATTTGTTATTTAGATTCAGTTATTGATAGTTGTTAATTTATCACCATTTTAATGTTCATTTTGATCTTTTTCTATGTAATTCCCTTTAGCATTTCATATAATAATGGCTTGGTGATGAGGAACTCTTTTAGTTTTACCTTGTCTGGGAAGCAGTTTATCTACCCTTCCATTTTAAATGATAGCTATGCTGGATAGCGTAATCTAGGTTGAAGGTCCTTGCTTTTCATCCCTTTGAATACTTCTTGCAACTCCATTATAGCCTGTAGTGTTTCTTTTGAGAAATTTGCTGTATGGGAACTCCTTTGTATATAACTATATTTTTTCTTGCTGCTTTTAAATTCTTTATCTTTAACCTCCAGCATTTTAATTATGATGTGTCTTGGTGTGATCGTCTTTGGATCCAACTTGTTTGGGACTCTCTGTGCTTCCTGAACTTGTATGTTTATTTCCTTTGCCAAATTAGGTAAGTTTTCTTTCATTATTTTTTCAAGTATTTTTTCATTTCTTTTCATTATTTTTTCTTAATTTTTTCAATTACGTTTTCAATTTCTTGCTCTTCCTCTTTTCCTTCTGGCATCCCTACAATTCAGATGTCAGTACATTTGAAGATGTCCCGGAGGAGCCTATCCTCATTTTTTTTTTTTAAATTCTTTTTTCTTCTTACTGTTCTGATTGAATGCTTTTTTTCCCTTATGTTCCAAATCGTTGATTTGATTCTCAGCTTCATCCTCTCCACTGTTGTTGGTTCCCTATAGGTTTTTCTCTATTTCATTTAATGTAATGTTCATTTCCGCTTGGGCCTTTTTTATGCTGTTGAAGTACTCAATGAGTTCTTTGAGCATCCTGATAAACAGTGTTTCCAACCCTGCATCTGATAGGTTGCTTATCTCCATATCATTTAGGGTTTTTTTTTTTTTTCTGGAGTTTTGATCTGTTCTTTTTTTTAAAAAAGGATTTTATTTATTTATTTTTAGAGAGAGGGGAAGGGAGGGAGAAAGAGAGCAGAGATAAACATCAATGTGTGGTTGCTGGTAGCCTGCCCCCTACTGGGACCTGGCCCACAACCCAGGCATGTGCCCTGACTGGGAATTGAAACAGTGACCTTTTGGTTTGCAGGCTAGCACTCAATCCACTGAGCCACTCCAGGCAGGGCAATGTTCTATTCTTTTATTTGGACCATATTTCTTTGTCTCCTCATTTTGGCAGCCTCCCTGTGTTTGTTTCTGTGTATTAGGTATAGCTGCTTGACTCCATGTCTTAGGAGCATGGCCCATTGTAGAAAAGAGCACCTGTAGGTTGTATGGGGCAGAGCCTTAGGTAATCACTTGGGTGGGGCTACCTATGTCACTTCTCTGTGGATCTGTGTTGGGGTGGGCTGGAGAAGGAACAATGCCACTGCCTGGCCTCTGGAGTTTTGCCCTGGAAGAAGCTTTCTCCTGGCACTTGCCCTGTTGCCAGACACTTCAATTTCTCCTCCTATGCCACTGGTGCCCTCCACCTGTTGTACTGGTGCTGAATTCCAGAGTGGGAGAGCTGCGTGAATCCTAAGTCTATTGCAGGTCCTTTAAGAGGAGTCTCTTGAGAATCCTGCAGTTTCTTCCACCACCCCAACCCCCTCTAGTTTATGAAGCCAGAAGTTATGGGGACTGATCTTCCTGGCACTGGAACCCTGGGCAGGGTGGTCTGGTCTGTGGCTGGGATCCCTCAATCCAGAGGTATCCCTCCCGATTTTTATCCACCACAGGTGGATGTGGGACTGCTCATTCCATGTTGCCCTGTATCTCCATGCCTCTCTGTGTCTCTCTGCACCTGCCCATCTCTCCTCCTCTCTGTGCCTCTCCACCTATCTGTGCCACTCTGTGCATCTCTGCTCCTCCCACCCATCTGGGTGAATGTATCTTCTTTATTTTTTTAAAAACTATTTTATTTATTTATTTTCAGAGTGAGAGGAAGGGAAGGAGAAAGAAGGAAAGAAATATCAATGTGTGGTTTTCTCTCATGCACCCCCTACTGGGGACTTGTCCTGTAACCCAGGCATGTGCCCTGACTGGGAATTGAACTGGCAATCCTTTGGTTTGCAGGCAAGCTCTCAATCCACTGAGCCACACCAGCCAGGGCATCTTTAAGTCCTTGGTTGTTGGACTCCCATACAGCTCGATTTTCTGACAATTTTGGCTGATACTTGTTTTGTACTCTAGTTGTAATATTTGTTGTAGTTGTGTGAGGATGTAGGGTGCATTTGCCTATGGCTCCATCTTGTCCAGAAGTTCCTAAAAAATTTTAATGAAAGTTTTATGGACAAGAATGTGGTCTATCTTGTTGAATGTTCCATGTGAGCTATACGTTTCTGATAGAGGGGTGTTGAAGTCTCCAACTATAATAGTAGTTTACTGAGTGATGCCCAATCCACTGAGCCACACCAGTCAAGGCTCCAGCTAAATATAATGTGGATTCATCTACTTCTCCTTGCAGTTCTATCATTTTTGTCTCATATATTTCAACGCTCCTGTTAGGGATATAATCATTAAGGATTGTTATTTCTTGGAGAATTGACTCATTTATCATTATATAATGCTCCCCTTTATCCCTGATAATTTTCCTTGCTCTGAAGTCCTCTCTCTAAAATTGTTATAGCTACTCCTGTTTTCTTTCTTTCTTTTTCAATCCTCACTTGAGGATATGTTTATTGATATTAGAGAGAGAGAAAGGGAGAGAGTGAGGGAGAGAGAGAGAAACATCAATTTGTTGCCTCCCTTTTGTCAGGACCAGGGATCAAACCCACAACCTAAGTTATGTGCCTTGACTGGGACTCAAACCTGCAAACTTTTAGTGTATGGGACTAAAAGTGTATGAGACTCCAACCAACTGCATCACCTGGTCAGGGCTACTTCTTTTTTCTTTTGATTAGTATTAGCATGGTATATCTCTCTTTATGCCTTTACTTTTAAGCTGTATGTGTCTTTATATTTGAAGTGGATTCCCTGTAGACAACAGGTAACTTATTATTATTTTTATCCATTCTTGACAGTCTCTGTCTTCCAATGAGTGTATTTAGACCATTGATATTTAAATTGGTTATTGATATAGTTGGATTAATATCTGTTATATGTGACACTGTTTTCTACTTGTTACTCTAGTTCTTTGCTCCTATTTTTGTCTTTCACACATTTTCTCTCTTTTCTTAGTATATCAGTTATACTTCTTTTTCTATTCTTTTTAGTAGTTGCTCTAGAGTTTGCACTATACATTTGGAACCAATACAAGTCCATTTTCAAATAACACTATACCACTTCAGGAGTACTGCAAGTACATTATAATAACTTAATGTCCCTAATTCCTCCCTCCTATTCTTTGTATCATCACTATCATTAATTCCATGTACGCAAATATGTTTGAATATATTGGTGCTAGTATTATTTCGAACAATTAGTTATTTGTTAGGTTAACTAAGAATAAGAAAAATAAAAATTTTTATTCCTTTTCAAACGCTCTTCCTTTCTTCATGTAGATCTGAGTCTCTGATCTACAACATCTTCCTTCTTTCTGAAGAACTTCTTTTAACATTTCTCACAAGGCAGGTCTACTGGCAAAAACTTTCCTCAATTTTTGTTTGTCTGAAGAAGATGTTATTTCTGCTTCATTTTTGTGGACTAATTTCAGAGTACAGAAACCTAGGTTGATGGGTTTTTTCCTCTTGCATATTAAATACTTTTTAAAAAGATTTTATTTATTTATTTTTAGAGAGAGGGGGAGGGAGAGAAACATTAAGGTGAGAGAGAAATATCAATTTGTTGCCTCTCACACCCTGACCAGGGGACCAAACCTGCAACCCAGGCATGTGTGTTCACTGGGAGTCAAACCACCGACCTTTTGCTCTGCAGGACAATACCCAACCAACTGAGCCACACTAGTCAGGGTTCAAATATTAAATACTTTATTTCACTCTCTTTTTACTTGCATGATTTCCGAGGAAGAGTAGCATGTAATTCTTATTTTTGCCCCTCTATAAGAAAGGTGGTTTTCCCTCTTACTTCTTTCAGGAGTTTTTTCCTTTTGATTTTCTTTGTGTATGATGTGTCTAAGTAAAGCATATTGAGCATTTATCCTGCTTGGTCTTCTCTGAGCTTCCTAGATCTGTGCTTTGGTGTCTGACTTAAATTCAGGAAAATTCTCAGTCACCACAGATTCAAATATTATGTCTATTCCTTTCTCTCTTTTTCTTCTGGTATTCTCATTATGCAGTTATTACATCTTCTATAATTGCACCATGGTTTTTTCGATATTCTGTTATCATTATTTTCATGTCTTTTTCTCTTTGTTCAGTTTTGCAAATTTCTATTGTTACATCATCATGCTCAGAGATCCTCAGCTGTGTCTTGTCCACTAATGAGGCCATCAGAGGCATCCTTCATTTCTGTTAGTGTTTTCGATCCCTAGCATTTCTTTTTTATTCTTTCTTAGAATCCATTTCCTTGCTTAATTATCCATCTCTGCTTGCATGGTGTTTACTTTTTCCATTAAAGCCCTTAGGACATTCACCGTAGTTTAAAAAAAATTCTTGGTCTCATAATTCAAATTATTGCCTTATATATAACTCTGGTTCTGATGCTGGTTGAGTCACATCAAACTGGGGTGTTGTTTGTTCTTGTTGTAGTTTGTTTGATTTTTACATTTTAGTAAGCTTTATAAATTATTGTTGAAATGTAGATATGATGTCCTGTGTAAAGGAACTGTAGTGAGCAGGCCTTTCCTAATGTGGTGGTGAGGTGAGGAAGCACTCTGATTGACCAGGTCTCAGCCTTTTGGTGATCCTGTGCCCCTGCTCTTCAACAGCTGAGAAACTTCTCAGCTTCTCCGCCCCTTATGTGAGACAGAATGGATAGAGGGGGCTAGGGTTGAGTATTTCCTTTCCCCCAGGTCAGTTAGGCTCTGATGAAACCTGAGCAGGTTAGGCTCTGATAAAATAGTTTCTTCTGAAAACAGACCTGTTAATAACAAAGCATTCTGGTATATTTTAAAATAGTTCCTTTCCCTCTTTCTCTGGATGGAATTTTTCTTGATATTTACTGTAAAGAACTGGTAGAGCTCCTAGAGGTAAAACTCACAAGAGGGTGGTAGTCACCCTGTGTAACCGGGTCCCTCTGAAATTTTTGACTCTCAGACTTACCCACACTGAGCCTCCAGCAATTTGTCAATTACAGTTCAGGTTTTCCGGTCCTGATAATTGGTTCCCACAGAAGGTTCTGCTTCTGGGTTCTACTCAAGTAAGGTGTCATTTTGATTCTCTTTGTCTGTCTATCTGTCTCTCCAATTTTGGGGGAAGTGGTATGCCCTGTGACTTCACTTCTCTGACTGATTTAAGAAGAGTTGTTGATTTTTAAATTTGCTCAGTGTTTCACTTGCTAGGACAGTATGGTGACTTCTAAGCTTCTTACATGCTGGATCAGAAACTGCCCTTTTTCACAGGGTGGTTTGTTTCACAGATAATATCCTTTTCACATATAAGGAAAAAAGGCACAAAGATTTTTAGTTATTTGACCAAGTCCCTCCAGCTGCTATGAGCTGCTATGTGGCAGAGCCAGGATTTGAATCTAGGTGTTCTGGATCAACCACTGGTTCTTAACCACTACACCACTGAGGAAAACACGCAAGTCAGGCTGGTGAGTACACAAGGTCTGTCTGGAAAAAAACAGACATTATTAATATAACGAGAACCATTTGTGCAACATCTATGTAACCTGGCAGACAAAGAGAGTAGACTGGAATGCAAATATGTGAACAATGATGATTTCACTGTATTAGTCAGTGGGGGTGGTAGATGCCATTGAGTGAGCATGTGTACCGTGTAGCCATCACATTCAAAATGACTGAGTGAGTGGATCAACGAATCTGCATCCAATTTTGTGTTAAGCTTGAACATCTCTCCATGGAAACTATTTGGTTGATTCAGAAGGCTGTGATAGGCAGCTTCCTCATGACAGTGTGCCCACTCATGCATCACATCTCATGCAGAATTTTTTGGCAAAACATCAAGTCATTCAGGTGACTCAGCTCCCTATAGCCCAGACTTGGCACTCTGTGTCTTCTGGCTTTTCCCAAAACTAAAATCATCTTTGAAAGGGAAGAGATTTCAAATTGTCAAGGAGATTCAGGAAAATACAACCGGGTAGCTAGTGGTGATTGGTAGGACTATGTGTGGACGCAACATGCCTACTTTGAAGGGATGGAGGCATCATTGTCCCACGCAGAATGTTTCTTTTACCTTCTATCTTCATCAATAAATGTCTCTATTTCCCTGGCTGGTGTGGCTCAGTGGACTCAGTGCCGGCCTGTGAACCAGAAGGTCACTGGTTCCATTCCTAGTCAGGGTACATGCCTGGGTTGCAGGTCAGGTCCCCAGTAGGGGGCGCACAAGAAGCAACCACACATTGAAGTTTCCCTTCCTTTCTCCCTACTCCTCTCTAAAAATAAATAAATAAAATCTTAAAAAAATAAATGTCTCTATTTTTCAGAGTATAAGCCTGGATACCTTCTGGACAGAACTCATGTGTTTCCCTTACATGAGATCTTTCATGTCTAAGTTGACATTTTCAAAAAAATTTCTAAAACACTTAACTAAAGAAACATGTGTCAGAAAGGCTGACTTAAAAATAATAATTACTAACACTTGCAGTAAATACAGTAAGAAAATATTTTAGTGCAAAAGAAGAAAACTGCTTCTAAACCTACCATTTTTACAGATTATACTTCAGTCTTTGTCCATGTTTATGAAAATTATACATGGATATTATGTGTTCAACTTTTTTATTTAACATTGTATCATGGGAATTTTCTAATGTTTTCATATTTTCTTTACAAATTAACTTACATTTAATAGCTGTATAATATTTTCTCTGTTGATGATGTGCTATAATTTACAAAAGCATTCTCTTATTGTTTGATATTTGATAATTAATTTTTCTTTGTTAATTTAATTTTATTTTAATTGTTGTTCTTGTACAGTTTTCTGTCTTCTACTCCCATCCCAGCCCACCACCCCAGCCGTCCCCACCTCCCTCCCATTTCCACCCCCCCTAGTTTTTGTCCATGTGTCTTTTATACTTGTTGCTCTAAACCCTTCTCCTTTTCTTCTGAAATTCCCTCCCCTCTCCTCTCTGGTGACTGTCAGCCTGTTCTGAATTTCAGTGTCTTTGGTTATATTTTGCTGGTTTGTTTGTTTTGTTGATTAGGTTCTTGTTAAAGGTGTGATCATATGGTATTTGTCTTACACCGCCTGGCTTATTTCGATTAGCACAATGCTCTCCAGTTCCATCCATGTTGTCACGAAGGGTGACAGCACTTCTTTCTTTCTGCTGCATAGAATTCCATTGTGTAAATGTACCATAGTTTCTTGATCCATTTATTTACTGATGCTTCCATTAATTTACTGATGCTACTTAGGTTGCTTCCAATATTTGGCTATTGTAAATTGTGCTGCTATGAACACAGGGGTGCATAGGTTCTTTTGGATTGGTGTTTCAGGGTTTCTAGGATATAATCCTAGCAGTGGAATTGCTGGGTCAAAAGGTAGATCCATTTTAGTTTTCTCAGAAATTTCCATACTGCTTTCCATAGTGGTTGTACCAGTCTGCAGTCCCACCAACAGTGCACTAGGGTCCCCTTTTCTCCACAACCTCTCCAACACTTATTGTTTGTTGCTTTATTTATGATGGCCATTCTGACTGGTGTGAAGTGGTATCTCGTTGTGGTTTTAATTTGCATCTCTCTGATAGCTAGTGATGTTGAGCACCTTTTCATGTGTCTCTGGATCCTCCATATGTCCTCCTTGGAGAAGTGTCTGTTCAAGTCCTTTGCCCATTTTTTAATTGGGTTGCTTGTCTTCTTAGAGTGGAGTCATGTAAGTTCCTTATATACTTTGGAGATTAAACCCTTCTGTGAGGCATCATTGGCAAATATGTTTTCCCATACAGTTGGTTCTCTTTTTATTTTAATACTGTTTTCTTTAGCCATGCAGAAGCTTTTTATTTTGATGAGATCCCATTTGTTTATTCTTTCCTTTATGTCCCTTGCTTTAGGGGACATATCAGTAAAAATGTTGCTGCATGAAATGTCTGAGATTTTCCTGCCTACATTCTCCTCTAGGACTTTAATGGTGTCACGGCTTATATTTAAATCTTTTATCCACTTTGAATTTATTTTTGTGTATGGTGTAAGTTGGTGTTCGAGTTTCATTTTTTTGCACCTAGCTGTCCAGTTCTCCCAACACCACTTGTTGAAGAGGCTACTTTTACTCCATTTTATGTTGCTGCCTCCTTTGTTGAACATTAATTGACCATAGAGAATTGGGTTTATTTCTGGGCTCTCTGTTCTATTCCACTGGTCCATGTGCTTGTTTTTGTGCCAGTACCAGGCTGTTTTGATTACAGTGGCTTTGTAATACAGTTTGGTGTCAAGTATTGTGATCCCTCCTACTTTGTTCTTCTTTCTCAAAATTGCTGCAGCTAATCGAGGTTGTTTATGGTTCCATATAAATTTTTGAAGTGTTTGTTCTATGTCTGTGAAATATGCCATTGGTACTTTAATAGGTATTGCATGGAATTTGTAAATTGCTTTGGGAAGTATGGACATTGTGATGATGTTAATTCTTCCGATGCATGAACATGGTATATATTTCCATTTGTTTGTGACTCCCTTGATTTCTTTCCTCGGTGTTGTGTGGTTTTCTGCATACAAGTCTTTTATCTCCTTGGTTAGGTTTATTCCTAGGTATTTTATTTTTCTTTTTGCTATATCGAATTGGATTTTCTTCCTAATTTCTGCTTCTGCTGTTTCATTGTTGGTATACAGAAATGCATTTGATTTCTGGATATTGACTTTGTATCCGGCAGTTTAGCCAAATTCATTTATTAGGTCAAGCAGCTTTTTGACCGAGTCTATAGGATTTTCTATGTACACTATCATGTCATCTGCAAACAGTGATAGTTTTGTTTCCTCCTTTCCAATTTGGATGCCTTTTATTTCCTTTTCTTGTTTAATCACTGTGACTAATACTTCCAATACTATATTGAATAGAAGTGGTGAAAGTGGACCACCTTGTCTTGTTCCTGATCTTAGTGGAAAAGATTTTAGTTTTTGCTCATTGAGTATGATGCTGGCTGTAGGTCTCTCATATTGCCTCTATTATGTTGAGGAACGCTCCCTCAATTCCCACTTTGCTGAGTGTTTTTATCATAAATGGGTGTTGTACCTTATTATCAAATGCTTTTTCTGCATCTATTGATATGATCATGTAATTTTTGTCTTTGCTTTTGTTTATGTGATGTATTACATTTACTGATTTGTGAATGTTGAACCATCCTTGCATCTCTGGGATGAATCCCACTTGGTCATGGTGTATGATCTTTTTAATGGATTGTTGGATGCAGTTTGCCAATATCTTGTTGAGCATTTTAGCATCTATGTTCATCAGTGATATGGGCCTGAAGTTTTTTTCTTTGTTATGTCTTTATCTGGTTTGGGGATTAGAATGATGCTGGTTTCATAAAAAGAGTTTGGGAGTCTTCCATCATTTTGGATTTTTTCAAAAAGTTTGTGAAGGATAGGGGTTAGCTCTCCCTTAAATGCTTTGTAAAATTCTCCTGTGAAACCATCTGGTCCAGGGCTTTTGTGTGTCTGGAATTTTCGATTACTGCTTCAATTTCATCTTCTGTTATTGGTCTGTTCAGGTTTTCTGCTTCTTATTCATTGAGTTTTGGGAGATTATATTTTTCTAGAAACTTGTCCATTTTACCTAGGTTTTCAAATTTCTTGGCATACAGTTCTTCATAGTAATTTCTTACAGTCCTTTGTATTTCTGTAGTGTCAGTTGTAATCTCTCCTCTTTCATTTCTGATTGTGTTTATTTGGGTCCTCTCTCTTTTTTTCTTGATGAGCCTGCTTAAAGGCTTATCAATTTTGTTTACCTTTTCATAGAACCAGCTCGTGGATTCATTGATCCTTAGAATTGTGCTTTTAGTCTCTATGTCATTTAATTCTGCTCTGATCTTGGTTATTTCCTTCCTTCTACTTGCTCTAGGCTGTCTTTGT
>PVKU01017925.1:0-10268 GCA_004027475.1 Anoura caudifer
CTCCAAAGAGGACGTACAGATGGCCAATAGACAAATGAAAAGATGCTCTACGTCACTAATCATCAGAGAAATGCAAATTAAAACCACAATGAGATATCATCTCACACCTGTCAGAATGGCCATCATCAGTAAACCAACAAACAAGTGCAGGCAAGGATGTGGAAGAAGGGGAACCCTTTTGCACTGCTGGTGGGAATGCAGGTTGGTGCAGCCACTGTGGAAAGGAGTGTGGAGATAACTCAAAAAATTAAAAATAGATCTGCCTTTTGACCCAGCAATCCCACTTCTGGGAATATATCCAAAGAAACCCAAAATGCTGGGGACCGCTCTATGTGGTTTTGGAGACTGTAGCCCCGCGAGAGCAAGGCCTGAAAGGGGCTAGTAAGTCTCCCTGGAAAACCAGGTAATGCAGGTGGCAGGCATGACCCGACTCTAACACCGAGGGTTCCCGTGGGAATCAGGCCTGAAATGTACGTTGTATCCTGTGAAGCCTGCTTTGCCCAGTGATAAACCCTGTTGATATAAACCGGATGTTTGAGTTCAAGGCAGAAGGAGTAAACTCCTTATCTCATGAAACTTGTCTTAAAGGCCCTCTGG
Source organism: Anoura caudifer (assembly GCA_004027475.1). NCBI lineage: Eukaryota > Metazoa > Chordata > Mammalia > Chiroptera > Phyllostomidae > Anoura > Anoura caudifer. Next base: position 598 of record PVKU01017925.1, read on the forward strand.
TGTCAGCATGACTCACAGACCCTGACCTGTGGCAGATCTCTGTGTTCCTTCAGTTGTTATCTATAGATAATGCCTGTTTTTGTGTGACTATAGCCTTTTGACACTGATTGATGAACTGTGCATGTATATACATGCATGATATATACACCCACACATACAATTCCCAATAAAAGCCATTTGGGAGAAGGGCTCGCAGCCTTCTCCACTAGAGGGAATCGCCACCCCCTTTCCGCTGGAACAGCAAGATGTGTCCAGGACGATTTATTCTCATCCGCGGCAGCCAGGAGAGCTCCATGGAATGGAGTTCTCCCACATCTGGCGCCCGAACAGGGACAGAGGCTAGGAGCCATCGCAGTGGACAGGCACACCTGGACAGATGGGATTCGGTGCCTTTTGTCCCACGTAAGGGACAGTGGCACCGAGAGGTTTTTTGTTACGCCACTGGTGTGTCTAAGATAAGGGAAAGGGAATTTCTTCCAGGGCCACCTCTCTTGTGGCCGCTTTGCTTTCAGTTTCGTCTTCTCTCCTCCCTCCACTTCCGGACATACTAGGCAGAAGAGGCTTACAGAACTACTTAGGCGGAGCTAGGGCTGCTTGCTTTCTTATCTTTTGGGAAACTTGGCTTGATCTTTGTTGTTCTATATAACCCTAGAATCTTCTGCTTCTGCTGTTTGGGCTTTGCCTTTTGGGCCTTTAAAGGCTATTTACTGTACTGGTCGGTGTCAAATAATGTCTCTGCTATTTGGGCTTCATGCCATTTAGAGCTTGTCAGGGTCAGTTGTAGTACCAGGTGGCATGAGGTAAGAGTCTAAAGCTAGTGTCTCATTCCCTCCTTTCAGAGGATTTAATTTGAAGATACTGGTTTGCTTGAATTTTGTCTTTGCTTTAGGTTTTATTTTTGTTTCTGTTTTGAAGGGAATGGTTCAGTCCCAGCCTCTAAACGTTTTGCTAAACCTCTGGTAAATGGCATGAGATCTCTAATGTTGCTACATCATAAGGATTCTACTCAGAAAGAATTTAAATTGATTGTTGAAAGAGGGGAAAAGATCTCGCGCCCCTCTCAGACGGTAAAAAGCCCAGGAAGAAAAACAATGAGAAAATGTGTCTTTTTGACACTCTGAATCCTCCTTCTGGAGGCCCAGGAACTGCTTCAGTCCTGGGAACAGGCCGTGCTATGCCTGGTGTCTCCTCCCTCCGTCTTCTCCAGCCTCCCTAAAGTTGTCAAGGGCACTAGATAATGACACAGCTCACTTTTGACACACTCAAGGAATGCGGTAATCACCAAGAATTAAAAAAAAAAAAATGTAAATGTATTTGCCAGTAGGGAAAAAAACTGTTTCTGAAAGTTATGAAATGTGTTTATAAATTTGTCAATCTAAAGCATGCTAATTACTTACTTACTTTTGGTTATCACTAAAAGTTGAGAATTTTAATTAAATTGGGAAAATATATGGTTTTGGTAATGAAAAGTATAAATTATGGCATTGTATCTTGAAAAAATAGAATTGAATGTGGGTTATTCTAAAGTTGCTTATGTCTGGATGAGTTAAAAGGGCAAACTAAAATGGGCTAGAAGAGTTGAAGAAGGATTGTGTAAGTTAAAGAGGGTCTGTGTAAGTCAAATATGGTCTGTGCAAGCTGAAATAGGATTGCGTAGAAGGAAGCAAAAAAAAAAGAAAAAAAGAAGAAATTAAGACAGCAAAAGAAAAGAAAGAGAAAGGGGGAATTAAGAAAGTGAAGGATTGTGAAGGAGAAGGGTAAGAAGGAATAAAGGAAAAGGATATATGCCACTTCCATGTGTAGCATGGGAAGAAAGGACATTGGGGTAAATAACTAAAGAAGGGAATCAGAAGTAGAATAGAAATAAGGATCTAAGTTTTTGAAACACTGCACATTCTAGACCTGGAAGCTACCAGGTCCTGAGAACAACAGGGCAATTAACTGGCTGCTCAAACTCATTACAGCTTGCAGAAACAGCAGGGGGCCTGTCTTTCCGAGCAGAGGGAAAGAATTGACACTTTTAAAACTCAGGCTGATTTTCAGTCACCCCTTGGAGCCTCCTTCGCACTGCTCCCTGTCTGCTGGCAGCCAAGTGTTGGGAACCACCCTGCCTAATCTCTTGGTTAAGGGCTTAAAGCTGATAGAAGAGGAGATGCCCAATTAACCTCACCGAGGCATCTGTCAAGCAATTCAAACTACACAGTTAACCCCCAAATTTGAAATCATAGAATGACTTTTCCTCCCTCACCAGCCACCAAAGGAACTGTTGATTTACTAACTTGGGGAAGAGGCTATGCTTGTGTCTCCTCTCCAGAGCGACCCTTAGAGCTGCCAGTGAAGAGGGTGAAGCCATATCATAGAAAAGGCTACCCGGCCCCGCAACCCACCTCCATTCCATTGGACTACCCCAATCCAGGAAGAAATAGTATGGATGAAGAAGATGCTCTTGTCACTCGCCAACAACTCGCTTGTGATCCAGGCTGCTCTGAGCTGAGTGTCAACCCCCTGATGTGGAACTCCAGTCAGCACTCACGGGAGGAAGTCCAACACCGCTTGCGAGGGGCCTTTTCCTCCAATCTCAAGGAACAAACTGATCAACTCCTGCTTGACCTACGTCAACAACTTCAGGACATTAAGCAACTCACTGAGAAGGAGGTCTTTCAGACCCTGCATGACAACTTACAATGGCTCAATCCAAAGACTTGGTTCAAAGGACTAAACTTACATGTCTGGGTCATGGGAGCCATGGGATGCCTCCTAATCATTGTGGGCTTTTGTGCCTTGAAATGTATATGCAAGTTGATTTCCAGGGATCGTATACACAAAGAGCAAGTAGCTTCGTTGGACTTACCACTGTGTCTGCCATAACAAACAAAAAAGGGAGAGATGTTGGGGACCACTCTGTGTGGTTTTGGAGCTGGTAGCCCTGCAAGAGCAAGGCCTGAAAGGGGCTAGTAAGTCTCCCTGGAAAACCAGGTAGTGCAGGTGGCAGGCATGACCCGACTCTAACACCGAGGGTTCCCGTGGGAATCAGGCCTGAAATGTACATTGTATCCTGTGAAGCCTGCTTTGCCCAGTGATAAACCCTGTTGATATAAACCGGATGTTTGAGTTCAAGGCAGAAGGAGTAAACTCCTTATCTCATGAAACTTGTCTTAAAGACCCTCTGGCGTCAGCATGACTCACAGACCCTGACCCGTGACAGATCTCTGTGTTCCTTCAGTTGTTATCTATAGATAATGCCTGTTTTTGTGTGACTATAGCCTTTTGACACTGATTGATGAACTATGCATGTATGATATATACACCTACACATACCATTCCCAATAAAAGCCATTTGGGAGAAGGGCTCAGGGCACAGTCCTTCAAATAAGACCAAACTGGTCTTCTTCCTTTCCTTTGCATCCTGCCCACTGGTAATACGATCCGCAGAGAGTGGCAAGAGGAAATTATTGACTATAATTAGATCGTGGCTCTCCCTTGATTCCACACTCTCGCTCTCTGGCTCCCCAGAGCACTTTGAGTAAAAACCGAACTCTTCGTCATGGCTCTTTCCCACCTCTGCACCTTCCTCTGTTTCATCCATCTCCTGTTTCACTGGGCTCCAGCCACACTGGCATCTTTTCTGCCTCTCTGGTGCCCCTCTTTTCTGCCACAGAGCCAAGGGAATTGCAGGCCTCCTTGCTGGGCAGGTTTTTCCCCTGGTTCCTAGCAGAACTGGCCACATTTCATTGTGCTCAGAAAGGCCATCCCAGAAGCTTGACACTTTTCTTGGGTACTAGATAACATGTACCAAGTAATTTTGTTTATTTCTCTGAGGGCATTTGTAGGAACCTTTAGGTACGGCTACATTTCCTGATGCGTTTATTTGCCTGTTGTCCCCACTGGAAGATAAAGTTCCTGAGTGCAGGGACCCTCTGAGCAGAAGAATGCCTGGTACACCGTAGGTCCTCCATAAGTACTCGTGGAGTCACTGAGTGAGTGGAATGAATAACACTCCCTCCCACAAGAAAGGGACCTCTCCCTCCCTCCACTGGAGCTCCACAGGGCTCTTCATTTTTGCTTCTGTCACAGTGCCTACCAGCCAGACCACTTTTGATTGCAGTGATTAAGGGGAGAAAAGAAGAATGAGGGAATCCCATGGCGACGTCTGGGAAAAAGGACTTGGAGAGCAGCGCCTTAGCTGCTCTCCTTGTCACTTCAGTCGCCCTGTTTCTGTTGCTGGAGATTCAGGGGATTGGGGTTGTCTTCAGGATTGACGAGTTTGGCGATTTGCTGGCCACAGCATGACTGGTTCCCAGAACCTCTCCCCGCCCTGCTGTTCCACTGATCTCCGTTGGCTCTGTGGGCTGTAAGTCAAAGCCAGGGAAGGAAATCTTGTTGAGTCCTGGTCCTTGAATTGCCTCCCCCCTTGTCATTCCTGTTCCCTAACAACAGGCCAGGAAGTTCTTGTCATCATCCCCACATCCCGTAACCCCTAGCAATCATGGCTTGCCCCTTAGCCTATGCCTCTTCTGGTCCCTCTTTGGATGGCCACCTGGTATGGTAAGGTACAGCTGATCTGCCTCCTGCGTACAAGTTACCTAGACCCCCTTCCCCCAGAGATGGCTCCTAACAGCAGTGACACTGATCACTTTGGTCAGGCAGCAGCTGTACAACAGGCTTTTCCTAAGTGTCCGTCCTTTCCCTTTGCTGGCACCAGCCCTGTCTAGGGGCAGAGGGCTGGACTTTGCAAAGTGACGAGGTACCTGTCTGTGTGTCTGCTTCTCAGCCATCTTGGGATGCGATGGGAAAGTTCTTACTGCCTGACACTCCACAGTGACTCGGTCAGTTCCACAGGTTTAGGGTGGTTCTATCATGTGCAACTCCCCAGATCCAGCCAATACTACCATCACAGAAAACAGCTTTGTTTACCCAAAGAAGGTGGTGCATGGATGGGAGTGAGGAGGAAGAGAGAATATGTGCTGTTCCCACGGAATTCCTTAGCCACTCTAGTCCAATCACACAGCACCTGCAGCCCTCTGCTGGCATTTCTGTTTTATGTATATGGGCAGCCTGAGCTTTAGTGGACTGAGATGCCCTGAGGGGAGGCACTATGGTTTGATGATTTTTTTTTTTTTATGTCTGACCCCCACTCCAGCCCACAGTTCAACGCCAGGCTCACGGTGAGCCTCAAACCCCTATTTATGGAAGGAAAGGAAGGACAAAGGCAAGGGTTGTTCTGACTCTTCACAGGAACTGGCCACATCCAACTGTCTTCTTTTTGTTCTATCAGCTCTCAGTCAGTTTTTTTTTTTTTGGGGGGGGGGACGGGGGCGGGGGCACACATGCATCTCTATGTGTATTGATGCCCCCTCATTTTATCGAGGTAAAATTGACCTATAACACTGTTTAATTGTAAGGCATAGAGCATAATGATTTGATATATGTATGTACTGTGAAATGGCTACCAGAATCAGTTTAGTTACCCATCACCTCACATAGTTACACGTTTTCCCCCTCGTGATGAGAACTTTTAAGTTCTGCTGTCTTAGCTACTTTCTGCATTGATGTTCAATTTGCACCCTTTCTGAAGATGTGATCACACTGACTCCCTCCCTCCTTGAACGTGCTAGGTGGTGCCCGTTGGCTTGGGTATGGAGTCCAAGCACTGTCCCTTGCTTTTCAGGGCCCCACACCATCCAGCTCCATCTCATACCGCAAGGCCCCTGGAGACCATGAGCTCTGTCCAGTGCAGATTTTAGGCATGAAGATAAATGACCATGCGTGTGCCAGCGTGCCACGGGGTCTTGGACACAGAGTGTCTTGGACACTAAGGGTCTTGGATCTGTCTGTCTGGAATGCCTTCCCTCCTGCCTCAACATGGTAGACTGCTACTCATCTTTCAGAGCTCACCTTTGGGGTTTCACCTTCTGTGCAGCCTTGCTTGGTTCCTACCGGGAAGAGTTAGTGGCTGGGTTCTCTTTTCTAGAGGAAGTGGGACTCTAGTCTCTGTTACATGCGACTCTGATGGTTGCTCACTTGCTTGTCCCCTCAGCATTTGGCCCTGTGTGGTGTCTGTGCCCCCACAGCACACACTGCTCACTTTCTCTTACCCCACCCCACAGCTCCAACACAGCAATGCACAGTGCTCACTTATCACATGGCTTGTCCCCTAGTCCCCAGTGCCAAGTACTTGATAGGGCTTCCATAAATACTAGCTGGTGAACTGCGACCAGGCACCCCATTCTAGAGCAATTTCAGGGTTGAGTTTCACTTTGAACATGGATGTGCACTCCCTGGTTTGTGTTGGCAACCTCAGCACCTTGAGGACAGAGCCAAGAGCAAAGAAGCGCTTGCTGTGGACCAAGCCATGCCCCCATTCCTTGGTTCATCTTTCTCCAGAGTATCAGTGAAGATAGCAGTGTGGCCAGGGGGCTCCTGCTTCCTCCCCTTCAGGGCTGCATTTGTTGAAACAGGGGAGTGGGAGGGAGTTGGAGGGCTGAAGAACCTAGGTCCCCAGGTCTCTCATAGTGTGGAGCAAGGGCGGGGTTTCCACTCCAGGCTTGTATGCTCCCAAGGACAAGCTCAAAACCAGACTGTGTCCTTCTGCCTCCCAGGGCCCTGCATCCTCAAGGACCGACATGCAACCTGCTCCATAGATACTTGTGGTGTGGCATTATGAATGTATGAATACGTGTTCTTGTGTTCTCTATTTCCTCTTTTGCAAGTGTTGCAGAGGAGGCAAAGAGCTGGGAAAGGGGGAGGGATCCTTGAGAAAATGGGTCAGCAGACTGCAGGAGAGCTTGCTCCACTTGCCCCAGCTCCCACTCCAAAAAGGAGTTGTTTCCGTGGTGGCAGTAATGTTGGAGAGTGTGTGTGTGTTTGTGCACGTTGAGCCCACCTGAGTGTGAGAAAAACATTTTGCTTGGCTTTGTTCAGGCCAGGCAAGTGTATTCACAATGCCACCCCCCACCCCCCACCCCCAGTACAACCTAGTTGGTCCAATCACTTAAATGTTCTATGGGGTGAGGAGGGATAACACAAAATGCCCTAAAGCAAACCTGTATTCCCTCAGTGCACCGTGGAGCCCTTTCCCTGCTGCTTCTTTATAATATTCAGGTGACCTGAGAGGCTGAGAACTCACACCCACGTCACCCTCAACTCAAGCTTCCCGGTCCTGCCCCCTCCCACCGCCCGCAGCCCCGCAGCAGCCACAGGGGGAACCAAAGAGACAGAAGCCTTCCCAGCTGCCCGGACTGCAGACGCCAACACCCCCTGCCCCCCACCACGCGCCGCCCTCCCGCGCCCCACACGCTTGCCCACGACTGAGCAGCGGCAGCGGTAAACTGGAGGCTGTGGCGACTCGCAAAGGCGCGCTCCTGGCAGTGCTTGCCATCCCAGGTGACTTGGTCTCGCCAGGTCTGCTGGCCCAGGTTCCCCTGCCCCAGCACGGTCCCATCCCGGGCTCCGGCGCCCACCAGCCCTGCTGCCCTCTCCCGCCTCTCCACACCCCCCTCCACCAGATTGCAGGAAGGGAGGTCGCGGCAGCGGCCCGGCAGCACCGGCGACCGTGGCGACAGCTGCGACGGTGGCGGCGGCGGTGGCGGCAGCGGCTGCAGCGGCGGCAGAGGCTGCGGCGGCAACCGTGGCAGAGGCGGTGGCGGAGGCCTCGGTAGCAGAGACAGAAGCAGAAGTGGAGACTGAGGTGGAGGCCGAGGCCTCAGTAGAGGAGGCAGTGGCAGAGGCCACCCTGGGGGAGGCGGCAGCCGCCCTGGCCGGGGAGGAGGCGGAGGCCGCTCTGGAGGCAGCAGCCCTGGCGGTGGCGGAGGCCAGTGCCGACGAAGCCTCTGCAGCAGCAGAGGCTGAGGCGCCCGCGCTGGACGAGAAGGATGCTGCTGAGGATTCGGACGCTGAGGCGGAGGCGGAGGCAGTGGCGGCGGTGGCAGCGGCGGCGGCGGCGGCGGCTGCAGCGGCTGCAGCTACCGCGGATACAGAGACGGGCGGGGGCTCCGAAGAGAGCCCAGACTTTCCTATGGCCTCATTGTACGTGGGCGACCTGCACCCTGAGGTGACAGAGGCAATGCTGTACGAGAAGTTCAGCCCCGCAGGGCCTATCCTCTCTATCCGCATTTGCAGAGACAAGATCACCCGCCGCTCCTTGGGCTACGCATATGTCAACTACCAGCAACCGGTGGATGCCAAGCGGGCCCTGGAGACCCTGAACTTTGATGTCATCAAGGGCAAGCCAGTGCGCATCATGTGGTCCCAGCGGGACCCCTCGCTGCGCAAGAGCGGGGTGGGCAACGTCTTCATCAAGAACCTGGGCAAGACCATCGACAACAAGGCTCTGTACAACATCTTCTCGGCGTTCGGCAACATCCTCTCCTGCAAAGTGGCCTGCGACGAAAAGGGGCCCAAGGGCTACGGTTTCGTGCACTTCCAGAAGCAGGAGTCCGCTGAGCGGGCCATTGATGCAATGAATGGCATGTTCCTGAACTACCGGAAAATTTTCGTTGGGAGATTCAAGTCCCATAAAGAACGAGAGGCTGAAAGGGGGGCTTGGGCCAGGCAGTCCACCAGTGGTGACGTCAAAGATTTCGAGGAAGACACCGACGAGGAGGCCACCCTGCGATGAAGACATCCCAGGAGCGAGCCAGCCAGCAGAGCCAAACCTTGGCTCCGACCCGGTTTACAACCCGCTCCTTGTCCCCCTAACCCACCAGCAGTGTATTGTATTGAGAGTGCAGCGCTCTCGCTCTCGCTCTCGCTCTCCCTCTCCCTCTCCTCTCTTCTCCCTCTCCCTCTCTCTCCCTCCTTCCCTCCCTCCTTCTCCTGCCCTCCCTTTCACCCTCTATCTTCTCTTCTCTTTCCTTCCCTTCCCCCCCCCCGCCACACCCACCAAGGGCGTTGTGAATACTCTTGCTACTCTGTGCCATTTAATAAATTAGACGCTGCCTCCTCTCCTCCTGGTTAGGTTTTAGAAAGCACCTTCTCGCTTTGTTTACTGCACAAGTGATACCATTTCATGGTAGAAACATCAGAAAGGAGAAGGAAATCAGATGAGGGGAAGCCAAGAGGCTTCCCCTTATCCTGCTACCCAGAGACAACTACTTGTACCTTTTTGGTGTGCTGTTTTTCCAGGCTGTCTTCTCTCCCTCCCTCCCCTCCTCGTTCTCACCCCCCACTGCTCCTTCCCCTTTAACACACTGTTATAGACTGGTTCATGTATGTGGTGTTTCTGAACATGTGTTTTCACAAACTAAAACCAAACAAAAATCAACCCGCGGAACTTCTTTCCATGGCATTCAACAGGCTCCCCAAAATGTCATATTCAGTGCCTGCAGAGCGTATCGATGGATCTTAACATTTCTGTAACCATTCCCCCATTGTTGGACATTCAGGTGGTGCCTAGCTCTTTCCTTATGTTGAAACCCAACACTGCGTACTCTGATGAGTGACTCCTTCCTTGTCAAGCCAAATCTTTGCTGGCATACCAGACAGTCATATTAACTTCGGATTTGCAGGAGCCACCCATGGACATTTTAAACACTTTTCCTGTCTGTTGCCAAAAGACCCCTTCATGAGTATTGTACCGATTTGCATTCGTGCCCACCAGCACAGCTAGTAAAAAAGAGTATGCCCATTTCCCCTGCATAGTCTCCTGGTAACTGTAATTGATGTGTGTGAGT
>PVKU01017926.1:0-10269 GCA_004027475.1 Anoura caudifer
GGACTCTCTGAGCTTCCTGGACTTCCTGGAAGACTATTTCCTTTGCCAGATTGGGGAAGTTCTCCTTTATTATTTGTTCAAATAACTTTTCCACTGGTTGCTCTTCTTCTTCCCCTTCTGGTACCCCTATAATTCGGATGTTGGGACGTTTAAAGATGTCCTGGAGGTTCCTAAGCCTCTCCTCATTTTTTTGAATTCTGGTTTCTTCCTTGCTTTTTGTTTGGTTGTTTGTTTCTTCCTTCTGGTCCACTCCATTGATTTGAGTCCCAGTTTTCCTCCCATCTCTGTTGGTTCCCCATGCATCTTTCTTCATTTCACTTATTGTAGCCTTCATTTTTTCATCTAATTTGTGAGCAAAATCAACTAATTCTGTAAGCATCCTGATCACCAGGGTTTTGAATTGTGCATCTGATAGGTTGGCAATCTCTTCATCGCTTAGATAAATTGGCTCTGGGGCTTTGATTTGTTCTCTGGTTTGAGCCATTTTCATTTCTGGGTTTTTTGTTTGTTTGTTTGTTTTTGTCTAGTCACGGCTGTTACATAGTGAGGGGTGGAGCCTCAGGTGTTCCCCAGGGTGGGACAGCCCAGTCGCTGGGTAGTGATGCTGTATGTGGGAGTGGGGTCTGAGAGGAGACAATGGCGCTTGCTTTGCTCACTCTTAGATTCTAGTCCCTTTCACCGCTTCCCCTTTGCCTGGATTATCTGTGCGTGAATGTGGGACCACCTGGTCAGCCAGCTGCCTTGTGCAGCCTCACTGGTTCTGCACAGTTGCCACCCCATGCCCGGGGTCTGCTAGTCGCCGCCTGTGCACCTGGGGGCTGCCAGCCGCTGCTTCCTGGGTGCCAGGTCTGCACCTCCGCTTTTTCCTGCTGCGACTCCGCCTCTCTTAGCAGTCTGGATGAATCGTTGTTGGACTTCCAAACAGTTTGATTTTCTGAGTTCTGGTTGTTTTCTTGTTTCTAAATCTTTGTTGTCCTTTATTTTGGTTGTGAGAGGAGGCACAGTTTGTCTGCCTACGCCTCCATCTTGGCCGGAAGTTCAAGTGTGTTATGTTATACAATAAAATTTACCCCTACCTCTGATACCTGTTTGAGTCTTCTTGTAAGATTTTAAAATTAATTTACTTTTTAAAAATGAGGGACTTGTAGTTCTCTGTAATGTGTTCATCTACCAAGATTGGTCATGGATTGGCCCAATTATCTCCGGGTTCTACAGCACATAAGGAATCAGAGAGCCTGAGAATGTATCCTATCTTGTCAGTTGACTTCTATTATTTACTTCCCAGGTTTTTCATACCCCTAGGTTTCTGGATCTGCTATAAAACATTAGGTTGTGTGTGTGTCCTTCCAGTCAGGCTTGAATTGACAACAGAGTCATTTTGCTCCATGGTTTCTTCAGAAAAGGATATTTTCAAAGAGTTTGTTCCCTATCCCCTGGCCCCCTGTGGCTCAACCTTGAAGAAATAACCTACCATGACAGTGGTTGACTTTTCTCCTTAAAGGCATCAGACAGTGGAGTAAAAAGCAATATTCATACCAAAGAAACCCCCAAGGCACTACCTACTACCGATTGACATCAGGTTGGTGTCTGTTTATGTGCTGAGATGTTTGTCTGCACAGATCACAGCTGAAGATCTGGTCTAGAGTGGCGTTCTGTGCAGAACAACCTGTGTGGGAGCAGGTACCCAGGACAACAAGGAAAAATTGAGGCAGATGGGATGGAAAAACCTTATGGTAACTGCTTACAAGTCATTACTTGAACATCTTAAATTGGGCATTTTGAATGTCTTCACCCAGGTCATTAGCTGTGTATGGAGCAAAGGCTTATTTTTAAAGTTTGATGTAGCCCAAGGAATGCTTTGTTCCTAATATAGAGCACTTATCCTGAGTGGTTCCAAGTCTCCCACCACTTTGAGCGGTTCTCAAAGCATCTGTAGTCACCCACCACATGCTTTTCAGCAGGCCAAAGGCCAGTTGTGGTGAAGTCCCAGAGCCTGGCAGCCCCAGGGGAGCCAGCAAGGCCTGGGAGAGAGGTTGTTAGGAGGATTATTTAGAAAGGAAACCAGCTTTTAAAAAAGACATCTTGGGTATGAGAATTTGGATTCTATTTTGGTAAGTATTCACTTCTCTGCCCTTTCTATGGCGGGTAGAGAATACTTCCTGGTCTTTTTGATATTGGGATTGGCCAATGAAATTTTAGCATATATGAGAAAGACTAAAGCCTTAACTGAACTTGTACAGTACAGCCTTGCTCTTCCACTAGGGATCCACAGTGAAGGGACCTTCTTTTAGGTGGCTGCTGCTCCTACAAGAGCAAACTTGAACTCAATCCTCAGTCTAGCTGACCCACAGCCTAAAGCAGAGACATCTAGCTAAGCCCAGTCTATGTTAGCCAACCCCTAGATCTGTGATTGTGATGTTAATGCTTAGCATTTAAGCTGTTTGGATATCTGTTGCATGACATTATTGTAATAGCTGACTAATATATGGAGTTAATGATTTGTATGTTTTTTTCTACATGTGAGTGGACATCTATGTAAACTGATAGGGTTATGATAGGGTTAAAACTCCTTCTACACAACATATACAAAAAGAGCTTCAATTAGCTTTAATCTGAAATTCTGAGACAATTAAAAAAAATGGTTTCTGACAGAGTAAGCTACCCTCTAACAGGCTCCCCCAAAGTGAGCCCATGGAGAGCCAGAATTAGCAGATGCCCAACAGGGCTGCAGGGCATTCAAGTTAATTTTGACCCATAAGCCTAAAGAGTTAATTGAAATCTTCTAGCCCACAGAGGCTACCTTAAAAATTGTCTAAAAAGTTTTGAATTTATGTTGAAAATTTTAACTTATTTAAGTTACATTTAAGTTGAAAATTTTAAATTTAACTTAGATCTTAAAATTTTTGGCTTCTCTTAAAAAATCAGCATGTCAGAAAATACTGAGCCTGCATTTCTTTCTGAAAATAAATACGGAAGCTGAGTATTTATTCTCTCTGGAACGAGTGTGTGCTTTTCAGTTTGCTGAAGCTCCTGCCATGTTCTGTTACTCATTTTCAGTGGTCTCATATGTTTTTCTTACTTGCCTTATTATTGTGGGCACTGAAATTTGTAGTATCCACTACCTCACAACCCTTTCCTCATTTTAAAGACATCCCAAGAGGTAAATAAAGGCCCAAGTGCTGAGAATAGATGCTCAGTAGGATAACCTTACATTAGTTTTGCCCAGGACAGTCTTGATTGATGCCCATTGGCCCATTGTCCTGAGGTAATTTCTCAGTTTGCATGAAAAAACAATAGGGCTCTGTCTGACAGTTGATGCTGGCTTTCAGCTGGGACCTCAGGAGCACTTGGCTTTCCATATGGTCTGGGTTTGCTCACAGCATGGTGGCCTCTGCTAGTTAGACATATGGTGACTCAGCATGTCCCATGATACAAGGCAGAAGCTGTATCATCACCTTATTTGACTTGATCTTGGAAGTCATGCAGCATTGCTACCATTTCATTCTATTGATCACAATGCTGCCTGGATTCAGGGCAAGGGACATAGATACTACCAAGTACTGAACAACTTAGGGCTTAGTAGCAAAGAGAAGACTCGAGGCATATCTGCTGCTTCTACTTAAAGTTTATTTTTCCATTCCAGGAAGCCCCATCTGCCTCCATTCTCAATCCTATTATCTTTTACCTCTCTAATCTGATAACATGAGGTGTGAGCACCTATGTGTTCTATGAGAGCAAACCCATGAACAGTCTTCAGAATGTCTTACAAAATCTTGTAATTATGTATGAATCTGTTTTTTATGTGTGTAGCAGTCAGAGTTCTATGTTGCATGAATAGTTCAAGAATTTATTAAGAGCATTAGATAGCTAGCTCACAGAATCCCTGAAAGGGTCTGAGGATCAGGCTTGGTGGCTACACAGCAAGGACATCTCCAAAGTTACGCTGCTCCAGACAGCACCCTGTGTCCAGGGAACAGAGTCACTGTGCCTCACCTAGCTGCGGTGGAGCCCAGCATGCCAAACCCTTTCCTACCACAGTCCTTGAAACCTGTGCTTTGCCTTCATCCCAGCCAGAGCAGATCTGTGCAGTGCCAGCTTCCCAACATTTTGTGCACGTTACCTGAATGATTGATCCTAGGCCACGGTCTGTGCTATATTTTCAACTATGGAAAGTGCTTTTCTAGTGTCTATTCTAGACTATGCAGGTTGATAAGGTAGAAAAACCCTCAGGCATAACAGCTGTGTTTAGAAGGTACTGAGAGGCAAAAAGCACAAAAAAGTCCATTGTGCGAATGTGCGTGTATGTGTACTTTTCTGAATCATGGGTTCGTAGTTTTCCTCAGATCTCCAACAAGGTCTCTAATCTTCACATATTAAGAATCTCTGTCACATGCACTCTCTTACAACCACTAGTCTATGTGTTTGAATCTATTCGTATATGAGTCCATTACACTTTACAGAATCGAGGACTGTGAGGTCCAATTATCTATATCTCCCTACTCCAGTAACATAACCAATTAGTAAAAGCCCAATAGGTAGTAGAATGGTAATTTTGTTTTATTGCTAAATCTGTTTTGTGTCTCTCTTTGGAATGATGGTAAAGTATAAAATATCCTAAAATGTGGATTAACAAGTAGTTATTTTTAATAGATTTTGTTTGACTGCTACTTTGAGAACAGAATGGCAAAAGCAAAAGAAAACAGAAATCACAGGAAAATCCAATAAGGATTTCTTCTAAAAATATACTTTTAGGGTGCCTTAGAACAGGAACACATTCAGCTCAATTTTCTGTAATTTTCAATGCTTGATGTATGAGCAAATTCCCTGTAGACTCAAAAAATGCTCAACTATTTTTAAAAATCAATTTTTTTTCACTATTTACAGATGGTAGGAATGTAGGCTAAAGTGTTTTGGGGGTTCCACACAACATATATAATTAGAACTTAAAGGAATTTCCAATCTGAGACACAGGGAGGGTAGTTTTCTGCAAGATCAGCAAGCTCATGGCAGAGACTGATCTGAAACTGGGGACTTCTTATTCCCAATTTTGTATTCTCTCCTTTATATGCTCTCAGGAAGGCTTGTAACAAAAATTGTGTTTCAGTTGGTTACTGCTGTGTAAAAAAGTGCCAAACAAATTGAGTGGCTCAAAACAAAAACCACTTACTAATGTTTACAAGATTGCAGATTGGCTGGGTGGTTCTGCTGCTTTGGGCAGGTCTGCCACCTCACCTGGGTTTAGTCATGTGCCCAGATTCAGCTGCTAGTTGGCTACGTGGCTAAGCTAATCTTGGTCAGGCTCTATCACACACCTTCTGCTACAGCTGAGAAAATGAAGCCAACTCTGCTTAGTGCAGTCTCTCATCCTCCAGCAGGCTAGCACTGACAGGCCTGGTTTTATTGTGATGTCAGGGTTCCCAAAGATAGAGGTTTAGGAAGTAGAAAAATGGAGTCATCTCATGCTATTAGCCAAGGCCCTTCCTAAGACCAGCCCAGATTCAAGGGAGGGGAAGAAACATCACTTCTTCTTCTTCTTTTTAAAGGTTTTATTTTATCTTTAGAGGGGAAAGGGAGAAGAGAGGGAGAGAAATATCAACGGTGTGGTTGCCTCTCGGTGTGGTTGCCTCTCGGTGTGGTTGCCTCTCGGTGTGTCCCCTGCTGAGAACTGGTCTGCAACCCAGGCATGTGCCTTGACTGGGAATTGAACCGCAATCCCTTGGCTCATAGGCCTGTGCTCAATCCACTGAGCTACACCAGCCAGGGCAAGGAACATCACTTCTTAATGGCAAGATCTATTGTCGCATTACAAAAATATGGAGGCTGTGATGAATTAGTGCCATTTAAAAATCTACCACAGGTTAGTTTATTCAGCCTTTATTGATTGTCATCCATTGTGACTGGCCCAGGCCTACAATAGGCACTGGTGAAACAACAAAGAATAAAAACGTCATATTTATTTCTTAGTGAAAGATATCACATCTCGAAAGCATCTGTTTCTTTGGCAATTTGGTGACTCAGGATCAGGTTTTATACTGCTATCCAGAAGCTATTCGTCCTTTAATTTGATGTTGCAACTTTTATAAAAAAATCACATAAGAAATTTAGAGGTAATTTCATGTGCATAAATTAAAATCGACTTTGGTGAGAATAATTGACTCCTCAGAGGTCTGGCCAATAGGGAACTGTCAGGCTAGATGAGTTTTTACACATATCAGAGTGAAATTGGAGCTCAAATGCTAATTTTAGCTTACAAGGATATCATATATACATTTGACAACTTGAAGGTCTTTATGTTATAGGGAGAGTATTCACTGTCTCAACCTGAGATTTTCTATCTAACTGCTATTTCAGCTGAGATACATGAATGTTCCCAAAGAACAAAGGAGCCACTTAATGTTCAGACTTTGACTGGCTGCTTTTGCCAGTTATTGACAGTAATAGTTTCATGTGATCCAGACAGAGGAACTGGCCTAGACAGCATTAACGGTGTTCTTCAGGAAAATAGCTTTAAAATTTCAGAATATATCCAATGGAAACTGAGTGACTTTCCTGCAGAGAACAACTAAATTTCCAGATAAAATAGAAACTAAAATATGTTCTTAAAGGTAATGAAAAGATAAGATAGTAAGTAATCACCACACCAAAATCTCAGGGAATGCTGGAATCCAGAGAAATAAGTGGAGTTCTGGAGCTGATTTTATTCTGAGAATACCTACTTACTCAGGCAAGTTTGAATTTTAGTTTTGATGGCCTCACTGGATGAGACAGAATAAAATTGAAGTCTAAAAGTCCATTTAAATCAGAGGATTCACTGTTAAAATAAAGGGAAACTAGAAGTAATACTAATGCTATATTTATTATAGAGCAAAAAATTTGTTTGATTCATGGCTGGGGAAAAACAGTCTTAATGGGACGGTATCTACAAGCTAGCCTCATAAGAATTTTCATCCTTAAAATGAACTATTATGTACATTATGGTTCAAAAACATTAAAAAAAATGCTAAAGGTATGTGGATTGGATACTTCCCTGGGCACTGCATGGAAATGAACACTGATTCTTTGTCAGAAGGCATCTGTATTGTTGGTCTCAGAGAATGCTCACAAATAATTTTTCAAGAAAAATAAACATTATACAGTAAAAATTTAAAAAGCATACAAGAAAATAAAGCAACAAAAGCAAGAACCAGCAGAAACCAATCTGAACTTTACAAATACAGGACAACTTATTACACATAAAGGAGAAAAGATAAATTGAAATAATCTTCAAAGAATAGACAGTATGAAAAGTGACCTAAGAGTTTTAAGAGTACTAAATAAAAACAAGAATAGCAATAGTATATATATTGCTTCTAGATTGTTTATTATGTATCATATGTCATATATTATATATTTATATAAAGCAATATGAAACAATAAACAACTCACTAGATAGGCTTAACAACAGATTAGACACAGCTGAGGAAAGAGGACCAATGAATTGAAAGAGAGGTCAGAAGAATTGTCAGCTAGTTTTATTAGTTGAAAATGATAGTTTTCCTGGAGGCCTTATAAAATCAATGTGCTGGATAGGACAGGAAGGAACGTGGGAAGAACAGAGAGGATTTGGAATGGAATGGATAGCTGGAATAACTAACATAAGCCATGTGGTTATCCAGTCTCTCTTTGGGTAAATGAGGTTTACACAGGTAATAAATATAAAAATACAAAAAGTATAGAACGTTGTCTCATGACCTCAGAATCAGGATCCAGCACATGATAAGACAGAATAACCCGATGTATTGAATTATAGACCATCATGGGCCATTGAAATAGAAAAGGCAGAGTGTGGAATCAAACATTTTCAGATGAAAATTCAGGTACACCCAGGTATTAAAGCAGAGAAGGGCAAATCTGGGGATTAAATGAGACATCACCAATGTTTCAGGCAAGTGAGAACAGGATGGGTGGTTAACATGAGAATATCTAAGGGAGCTCTTTCCTCACCATGGTTGTTGGCCAGTGGAACAACCTTTTGTCTTGAATATCATAGAAGAGTGTAGTCATCTTTAAGAACATTTTGGATGAGCTCAGGCTTTTTGGGTACAAAGAATCATTTATGAATTCAGAAGCCTTGGGTAGGATGTGCATTATTTTTATAGAACTCAATTTAGTTTATTTTTTGGCACCCATCTGCTAAAAATCTCAGTTAACTCTTTGTTCATTGCAGCAATATCCCAGAGGGCTTTTGTAGTGCCAAGATGTTGCAGAGGGCAGACCTACATCATCTTCAGTCATCTTTCTATGTAGCACTCCATAGAGTCATCCATTGTCCTGCTCGGTTTCTGTCTTCCTGGTCCATTTAAATCCAATGGTTCTCTCTGCTTCATCTGTTCCATCTTTGGCAATCCTGAAATTTTTCTGTTAATTTCATGCTACCCTAGGATATAAGGATTTCTTGAAGCTCAGTACAATTTAATAAGGTTGACTGTGCTTCCTCTGGAGTCTTGTTATTTCTTTGGTATTTTGCATAAATAGGAAAAATTCCTCTCTGCAACTCCTTAAGCCCTATATTCTTAACACATACCTTTCATCTCTTTACTTCTCCCAGCTCAGGCAAAAGCTAATTTATTCATTATTTCTCTCAAACATTTGCCCATAACTGGAATCCTCTCCAGTTATGTATCCAGGTAGTATCTCTGCTGAGTGTACTCAGGCTTTTGAGTGACAAGGCCCAGAAGAAGGAACTCACAGATTTCTAGCTTCCCACCTTGCTGCCCCCTTCCCTGAGACATGGAACACAGAAACGCTTAGTGTTTTGAATAAAGGGAGAACCACATGGGGAAAATATTGCAGGAGAGGGGAAACTACCTTACTTTATATTTTAAAAAGTATCCAGCTCCTTATGTTTGGAAATAGTAGGGGAGTCCCTGCCTTGGGTCCCATGCTTAAGGTGGCTCCACTCTAACCTTCTTACTGGCTGTGCATCCCCCATAAAGAGACGTCTTCTGGGACTAGGGCACCTGCCAACCTGAAAAATCACAACCCTGCTTTGGATGTGCTGGGCACTCTGGAATTCTCTGCACAATTACCTCTAAAACAAGTTTTGGAGCCAGCACAGGTCCCTGGGTTCAGCCCTCTGAGAATGAATTAAGTTGGGATTATGTTCACTTGTAAATCTGAGAGGTGGGCAAGGGGAAGTTTGAAGTTTAATAACTAGGCATATGTTATCATTCCTACTTCATAGGTAGTGTTATAGAAACCGGTTTACCTGATTCCTCCATGTGTATGTTACTTAGACATGGAATGAGACCTATCTGAATGTGTTGGTTGTTAAAATGAAGCCCTCAGCCTGCTCCAGAGGTCACATGAGATCACCTTCCCTTTACCTAAAAAGCCCTTTGTCTCTCTGAGGATGCTTTCTGGCCACAGAAACATGTTTGGTCAATGGATGGGATGGGCTGGAAGTGCTAAGGAGTTGACACAGGAGAGACCCTCAAAGCAATGAGGGATGGGCACTGGTGGATGAATATTCCCAGACTGATTGTGCGTAGGTGGGTCAATTGTAAGGGGTGCCCCACAAGTCTTCCTAAGGGTGCCCAGGGAGAGTGAACCCATTTGCTCACAATGACAACCTGCTGGTCAAAGGAAGTTTCCTTGGATTTTTTTTACATCTTTGTGTTACTTAAAGAAATATAGACAAAATCAAATATTGAGAGAGATTTGGGGGCAGATATCTATCTGTGACAATCAAACACAGGAAGAGAAATAAATGGGAAAAGTATTTGAAGAGACTTTGTAATGTATTGAGAATCAAATCCTACTTTGGCATTACCAATAGAGGCTTCAGTACAAATGTATCTCCCAAATAAACTACTTGAACTCCTAAACACTCTCTCAGTGGGATATGGACCATATCCTAGATTCAAAGAAGTGGGGTTGCCCTTTGATGCAGACAAGTAGGAAGCAACTTAGGAAAACAACTGTTGGAGAAAAAAAAGGTGTTAAATGGCATTTAATGCTGAAGACCCTCTCTCACAGTCTGGTGTATGTGTGTGTGTGCGTGTGCATGTGTAGCATTAGCACTGTTGTGCTAAAAGGGAAATAGACCTTTCCTTTTTAACCATGTTGGGGTAGAGACACCCAGTTTGATCCATTTGGAGGGAGTAGCCTTAAAAATATACTTCACTGAGCATGATTTTGACCAGAAACCTGGGCTTCTAATCTAATTTAGCCTGGGGTAGAGCCAGTGTCTAAAATATAGTAGGTGTTTATTAAATATGTGTTGACTAA
>PVKU01017927.1:0-10276 GCA_004027475.1 Anoura caudifer
GACAGCCCAGTCGCTGGGTAGTGACGCTGTATGTGGGGACGGGGTCTGAGAGGAGATAATGGCACTTGCTTTACTCACTCTCGGATTCCAGTCCCTTTCACTGCTTCCCCTTTGCCTGGATTATCTGCGCGTGAATGTGGGACCACCCAGTCAGCCAGCTGCCTTGTGCGGCCTCACTGGTTCTGCACAGTTGCCACCCCTTGCCCGGGGTCTGCTAGTCGCTGCCTGTGCACCGGTGGCTGCCAGCCGCTGCTGCCTGCGTGCCCAGTCCTCACCTCCGCTTTTTCCTGCCGCGACTCCGCCCCTCTTACCGGTCTGGATGAATCGTTGTTGGACTTCCAAACAGTTTGATTTTCTGAGTTCTGGTTGTTTTCTTGTTTCTAAATCTTTGTTGTTCTTAATTTTGGTTGTTAGAAGAGGCACAGTGTGTCCGCCTACGCCTCCATCTTGGCCGGAAGTCCCAACTTTGTTCTTCTTTCTCCGGATCACAGTTGCTATGTGGGGCCTTTTATGGTTCCATATAAATTTTTGAAATATTTGTTCTAGTTCTGTGAAATACATCATTTGAATCTTGATAGGAATTGCATTAGATCTATAGATTGCTTTGGGTAGTATGGACATTTTAATGATGTTAATTTTTCCTATCCATGGCCGGCCAAGATGGAGGCATAGGTGGACACACTGTGCCTCTTCTCACAACTAAAATTAAAGACAACAAAGATTTAGAAGCCAAAAAACAACCAGAACAGATAGAAAATTGAATTGTACGAAGTCCAACAACAGTTCACCCAGACCGGTAAGAGGGGCAGAATTGGCAGACAGTGGAGAGGGATAGTGGCAGGAAAAAGCAGTAGCTAGTGGTCCTGGATGCTGTAGGTGGTGGTTGGCACACACCAGGCACACAGGCAGTGGTTACTGGGTGCAGGGAGGCAAAGAGCAGACCAAGTGAGGTGCGCAAGGTGGCTGACTCGGTCATACATTCACGTGCAGATAAACCAGGCAAAAATGGGCAGCAAGACAGACTGCACAACCCAGGGCACCAGCGCCAGGAAGTAAAGCCTAAAAGCACTGATTGAAAACACTTGTGGGGGTTAAAGTGCCGGGAGAGATTTCCAGCCTCACAGGAGAGTTTGTTGGGGAGATCCACAGAGTCCTAGAACATACACAATCCCACCCACATGGAAATTAGCACCAGAAGGGCCCAATTTGCTTGAAGAAAGTGTCAGAAGGAACTGGAATCCGAGAGAGAGGGGAGCAAGTGCCATTGTTCCCTCTTGGACCCTGTGCCCACATTGAGCATCACAACCCAGCAACTGGGCTGCCCCACCCTGGGGAACACCTAAGGCTCCATCCCTCACTATGTAACAGCTGCGACCAGACCAAAAATAAACCAAACAAACCCCAAAATGGCTCAACTGGGAGAACAAATCAAAGCCCCAGAGCCAATTCATCTAAGCAGCCAAGAGATAGTCAACCTGTCAGATGCACAGTTCAAAGCACTGGTGCTCACAGAATTGGTTGATTTTGCTCACAAACTAAATGAGCAAATGAAGGCTACAATACGTGAAGTGAAGGAAAGCGCACAGGGAACCAATAGTGATGGGAGGAAAACTGGAATTCAAATCAATGGAGTGGACCAGAAGGAAGAAACAAACATCCAATCAGAAAAGAATGAAGAAACAAAGATTCAAAAAAATGAGAGGCTTAGGAACCTCCAGGATATCTTTAAGCATCCCAACATCTGAATTATAGGGGTACCAGAAAGAGAAGAGGAAGAGCAACAAGTGGAAAACTTATTTGAACAAATAATAAAGGAGTACTTCCCCAATCTGGCAAAGGAAATAGATTTCCAGGAAGTCCAGGAAGCTTAGAGAGTACCAAAGAAGTTAGACCCAAGGGGGAATACACCAAGGCACATCATAATTACATTACCCAAGATGCAAATGAAGGAGAGAATTCTAGAAGCAGCAAGGGATAAGGGGACAGTCACCTACAAAGGAGTTCCCATCAGACTGTCAGTTGATTTCTCAAAAGAGACCTTACAGGCAAGAAGAGGCTGGAAAGAGGTATTCCAAGTCATGAAAGTGAAGGACCTACATCCACGGTTGCTCTATCCAGCAAAGCTGTCATTTAGAATGGAAGGGAAGATAAAGTGCTTCTCAGATAAGGTCAAGATAAAGGAGTTCATCATCACCAAGCCCTTATTATATGAAATGTTAAAGGGACTTATCTAAGAAAAAGAAGATAAAAAATATGACAGTAAAAAGACAGCACAGATATTAATGACCACACCTAAAACAAAAGCAAACTAAGCAAACACCTAGAACAGGAGCAGAAACACAGAAATGGAGATCACATGGAGGATCAGCAAAGGATATTGGGAGGAGGAGAGAGGGGGAAAAGGTACATAGAACAAGTAGCATAGATGGTGGGTAGAAAATAGACAGGGGGAGGGCAAGAATAGTGTGGGAAATGTAGAAGCTAAAGAAATTATGACACATGGACATATAGTAAAGAGTGGGAATGTGGCTGGGAGGAGGTGTGCAGGGTGGAGGGGAATGAAGGGGGAAAAATGGGACAACTGTAATAGCATAACCAATAAAATATATTAACAAAAAAATTCTTCCTATCCACAAACATGACATATGATTCTGTTTATCTGTATCTTCAATTTCTTAAGATCCACTCTCTTAACTTTCAAATATACAATACAGGATGTTAACTATAGTAATCATGCTTTATATTACATCTCCAGAACCTATTTATCTTTTAACTGGAAATTTGTATATTTTAACCACTTTTACCCATTTCCCCCACCCCAGGCCCTTAACCTCTGGAAACCACCAATCTAGGCTCTGATTCTATGAGTTTGTGGGTTTTTGTTGCTTTTTAAAAAATTTGTGCATTTTAGATTTTACAGTATTTGTCTTTCTCTGTTTGACTTATTTCACTTAGCACATTGCCCTTAGGGCTATCTGTGTCCTTCCAAATGGCAGGATTCCCTTTTTTATGGCTGAATAATATTTCTTTATATATAAAGTCCATTTTTAAATCAATTCATCCATTGATGGACAGTTAGGTTGTTTCCATGTCTTGGGTATTGTAAATAATGCTGCAATGCCTGTGGGGGCCCTGATATCTCTTTGCAAAAGTGATAGATACTAGAGATAGTGTTCCAGGAATATTTGGTGAGATCATATGTTTCAAGAGTGGAAGGAATTACATTGAAGGAGAGGGCTAGTAATTCCCCCCCCCGCCCCGGACTAAATTGACCTATATTATATTTTAGAGCAAAACCAAAAATATTTCTGTCAACATCCTATTTTATAGTAATTGAACCATGTCTTTTCTAAAAAGCATAAATCTATGTTTTCTGAGATGTAAATGTATGCCACAAACTGCAACTTGACATTTCATATATTATAATATCGTTAGCTTCTGCTTTTAAACTTTAGTCATCTTAATGATAGAGATTTTCCATACTTTACTATGGGTACGTCAGTATGGATGTTTGTATGAAAGAGAGAAAGATTACTGAAAAAAATGTGGAAGGAATTATATAAAGAATTTAATATCCAAATACTTTTTGTTAGGGGCTGAACTTATATGTTGAATCCCCAACCCTGTGTATGACTGAATTTGGAGATGGGGCCTTTGAGGAAGTAATTAAGGTTACATGAGGTCATAAGGATGGGATCCTGATCCACTAGGATTATTATCCTTCTAAGAAGAGATACCAGAGAACTTACTCTGTCTCCACATGAACACAGATGGAAAAAAGGCCATGTGATGGCAGAGTGAGAAGGTGGTCATCTGCAAGCCAGGAAGAGAGTTTTCACCAGAAATCGTGTTGGCTGGAACTTTGACCTTGGACTTGTAGCCTCTAGAATTGAGAGAAAATAAATATCTATTGCTTAAACCACCATCTTTGGTGTTTAATTGTGGCATCCCTAGCAGACTGAAATAACCTTTGGAAGAGTGTAGGTGGCTGTAAAGACATGAAAATAATCATTTTTGTGTTAAAATTTGCAGTCGCTAATACTGTGTGAAAGCCTTTTATTGAAACTCTTGACCAAAATCTTAACTGGAGAAAAAGTTGAGAAAACAGGGTGGAGTTTATAAGAAACAAAATTTGTAGATAAAAAAGCAGGCTAGTGCCATGTACATGTGAACCTATTAATATTGCAGAAAGAAAATGGCTACACAGATACATGGAAAACTGTGGATGGAATTGGTCCCCTGGCAGAACAGATGAGTGTTTGGTAGACCAAGAGGGCTTTTTGAATAATAAAACTGAAATCACTAACGTAGTACTTTTTGTTTATGCTTGAAGTAATATCACCTATCAAAACTTCTTAATTTAATTAAAATTTACTGGTCCTTCAACCTTTTTTTGTTTGGATATATTGTATTCCTTTTGTTATCCTTTACAAATATGATTTTCCATTTTTTTTCATATTTGGTAAAAAGTTTAGAATAATAGTTAAGAGCTCAGGCTTTGTGGGTTTCCTGCTTCTAATTTTGGGGAGAATAGAGAAGAAAATGAAAGACATCTCTCATTGAAACAGTAAGAAAAACCTAGAAAAAAATTTTTTTCTATGGGGCCATGGAGAAATGTTATTCATTCAGCGAAGCCTTGATTAGCTGAATTCCAGAAAGAAAGAATCGTGTATTAGTAAGCAGAGAGCCAAGACAGCTTCTATATCTGGGGTAGCTGCTGCATCTGACTATGGGTAGGTATGATAAAAAGATAGAGAAACTTTATAAGGCCAAGGGGATATAAGCTTGCGTCTCGAACCAGGTGAGGCCTCAGAATAAATTAGAGTCTGAAAAGCCCCAAATCCTGGGACAGATTACTGAGATCAGCAATTATTCCCTCTATGCTGACCCCCTCCCACTAAGAGTTTTGATAAGAAAATAACAGTGGAGGAAGAGCTGGTGAGAGGAAATTGCTTAGTCCTATGAATTTCTGTGGTATTTGGATTCCAAATCTCTGACTGAAGTTGAATCCAAAGATTCAAAATATTCTTAAAATATCTGCAATTACAGCCAATCTTCTTAAAGCTCAGCTACTGAAAACAAAAAAGGCTGTGATTCAAGAGGTTGGGGTTGGGCTAATCACAAGTGATTTCAATCTAATTAAAGCTGTAGCCCAGATCCAGGAAACTTGACTCCAAAAGAAATATGAATGATAAGCTTTTTATGCTACTTGTCAGACAGAGAAAAGGGCTTGTATTCACTGGGAAACAAACTGAAGTAAAACAAAACTGAATATTATACTTCAGTCATCACTATTTTTATAATGATGTCTGAAATATAATAAAAGAATCATGAATCAAAGAAATAGGAAAATGGGATCTATAATCGAAAGAAAAAATATTCAATAGAAACAGACTCATAGATTACTCAATTGTTGGAATTACTGGTAAGAACTTTAAAATGTCTACTATGTAAATGTTTTTAAAATTTGCAAAAAAAGATGGATATAATTGGTGAAAATAATGGGTACTTTAGAACAGAAATGGAAAACTGAAAAAGAATAAATGAAATTCTAGAACTGAAATATACAATGTCTGAATCGAACAGTTATTATATGGGTTTAACACCAGATTGAACACTCTGGAAGTGAGGATCCATGCACTTGAAGACAGACAACTAATGGTACCTTTGTTAATATCAGATAAAATAAACTTTAAGGCAAGAATCATTAGCAAGTGAAAGAAAGACATTTCATAATGATAAAAGGGAAAATCATCAAGAGGACAATAATGCCAAATGTATATAAACCTCAAAATATGTGAAGCAAAAATGAAAGGGAGAAATAATCAAAGCTATAATTATAGTTGGAGATTTTAATACACTCCTCTCTCAGTAATTGATAGACTAAGTAGACAAAAAATTACAAAGGATATAGAAAGTCTGAACCACCCTATCAACCACATTAACTTAACTCACATTTACAAAACACTACATCAAACAGCTGCAAAATACTTATTCTTTTCAAATGCACTTAGAATATTTACCAAGGTAGAACTCATGTTAAACCATAAAGAGAAGTCACAATAAGAATTCATAAGACAGGATTTGTACTGAATATATTCTTAGAACACACTAGAAAACAATATAAAAAAAGATATCAAGAAAAATTCCCAAATACTTAGAAATTAAAGAATGTGCTTCAAAGAAGAAATCACAAGGAAAAGGAGAAAATACTTTGAACTGAATTATAACAAAAACATATCAGAACTTTGGAATGCAGTGAAGTTAGTGCTTAAAGAGAAATTTATAGTTTTAAAAACCACATTAGAAAATAAAAAAGGTTTACAAATCAATACTCTCATCTTCTACCTTAAGGAGCTACTAAAAGAAAAGGCAAACACTAAGTAGAAAGAAGGAATTAATAAAGAGAAGAAATAAACAAAATAGAGAAATGAATAGAGTCAACAAAGCCAAAAGTTGTTTCATTGGAACAGTTGATAAAACTTACATACCTTTAACAATACTGATTAGAACAAAAGAGAGAAACACAAATTATAAATGTTAGGAGTAAGAGAGGGTCATTATTAGACACCCTGCAGAGATTAAAATAACAAGGGAATATTATGTTCAATAATGACAATAAATTCAATGACTTAGATGAAGTGAACAAACTCTTGGAAAATATGAATTAACAAATCTTATGGAAAATAAATAGAAAAAATTTAAGCTTTATATTTGTTAAAGAACTTATATTCCAAATGAAACACCTTCCCATATAGAAAATCCCAGGCCCAGATGACTTCACTGGTGAATTCATCCAAACATTTAAGAAAGAAATAATGTCAACTTGACACAAACTTGATCAACATTAGAGGTTGTTATTGCCATCATCAATATGGTTTTTAATACGTCTCCTTCCTCAGTTTTCATAGTCTTCTATGAAAAAAAGTACAGAACTTTTTATGGTCTTTTAGAAAAAAATCGGAATTTAGTGGCAGGTTACTTTGTAAAGTAAAATACTAGCTTTTCTATCTGTGTTCCTTGGACTTAAAATAGCTTGTGGTGTTTGCAAAACACTCTACATTGCTCCTACCTCTGACTTCAGTCTTTTCTGACTTTTCTGCACAAAATCAGTTGTTCCTATGAAATTTAAGAAGAAGGTCTGCCAAGCACTGAGATAAAAAATTTTCAAGATCCTACCATGTCTGGGTTTCTGGTGCTCTTTCAATAATAACTAAAACTTGGTTTATTTGTTTCTTCAGTTCCTTTACGTAAAACCTTTCTGCAAAATGACAAAAAAATTGTTCAGATCAAGTGTTTCCTGCCTTAGTATGGTTTCATATAATGAGCTGAGATTGAAAGCTATGTAGTAGATGGAAAACTTGTGAGCAATCACAGTAATGGCTGGAGAAAGGATTTTCTTTTCTTTTCTCTTTTCTTCTCTTCTCTTCTCTTCTCTTCTCTTCTCTTCTCTTCTCTTCTCTTCTCTTCTCTTCTCTTCTCTTCTCTTCTTTTCTTTTCTTTTCTTTTCTTTTCTTTTTTCTTTTTCTGTCCTCAGAAATGCTAAGAGCCAGTTAGACTAAATCCTTTAGAGGCATTCTTTGTCACTGCTGTCTGGTGTAGTTCCAGCCACATCAAACACTGGAGGCATCCACACTTCTCTGAGTTGAAATGGCTGAGGCTACATTTTTCAGAGATCCCAGGAAACTGGTAGTATTGACTCAAGAGTAGTCATGGTAAGAATGTCTGAGTGACTAAGCATTTATTACTGACTCGGTGAGGACCTGCTGTCTGAATACCTCTTCCTCCTCCCCTACTGGTTTCTTCACTCATTTTCCCCAGCAGCAGAAAATGGAATTCTTTTTAGACTTCCAGATATCTGGACTTGGCAAAGGACAGTTTGCTGATGGGCTGTGACAGTCCTTTATATTAAAGTATAGGCTAAGCTACTGTAACAAAAAGAGTCTAAAACACAGTGCTTTTAGGAAGATCGTAGTTATTTTTTTTCTCTTATGTAACAGTCAAGAAGTAGGTTGAAAATCCACAAGGTCATCCTTCATATTATTTTTCCATCATTCCCAGAGCAAGGTCTTCACCTCAGATCCATGTGTCCTTCAGAGGCTGTGGATAAAATTTAGGAATTCTGTTGAACTTGGATGGAAAATGTTAAATCTTTATTTTTCACTCAACGCTAAATTAGATTTAGTATTTCACTTTTAAGTATAGGTAACAAACAACAATGACTGTAACAGTACCAATGACTTTCCCATCAACAGAAAGTATAGAGAATTTTATATCATATTTGTTACAGTATCTTAAAATATTATATTACATCACTACTAATAGTAGACCTGCCTGTAAAGCTTGCTATTTAATAGGTCTTTAAACACATACTATATTAAAACTTTTAAAGATAATTTTGAGAAGTATATTTTAATACATATATTTTTAACCTATATATTTTATTTTATGCATTTATTAACATTATTCTAAGAAGGGCTCCATGGGTTTTACCAAACTGCCTAAGAGGTCCACAGCATGAAACAGAATAAAGCCTCTGCCCTGAGTTGTTTCCCTGGTCCTCATTGTATAATCTTGCGTCTCTGCTCATCATCATTCTATTCTAGTCAGAAGGAAGGGAGAAAGAGGAAGTGGGGTCAAGCATGTTCCTTATGAGAAAATGACTCAGAAGTTGCACACATCCCTTCTGCTCATATAAGGTAGTGATATTATGGCCAAATGGCCACACCTAACTGCAAGGCAGGCAGGGACTGCAGTGTCTAACCGGAGGTCATGTACTCTGCTAAGTAAGTATGGTGGTGGTGGTAGTGCGCTCTAGCACTAAAATGAGAATATGTGCAGGTGAAAGCCAATGGCCTCTGCCACTCCCACATAATTCTATTTGGATTCTGAAATGTTTCATTGATGCTTAAAAACATATGATTTCTCCTGATCCAGAGGGTCAAAAACCTTTATCATCATATTTGGGGTGTCCCTACACTGTCTCTCTCTGAAAAGTTCAGATCACATTCTAGATACTTTTATAAGGAATTGGTCTGCAAGATTTTTAGAATGATTGTTGTGTTTGTAGGCTAGAAAAGCCTTGTAAATATAGAATGTGATTTTCTTGCCCCAAATGGTTAAATGGGGAAGATCATACAAATGCAGATAATTACATTCAATACTAGTAACAAAAGCATATTCTAGGTCATCCATCTGATTGTGAAAGTCCTTGTATAGAGTTAAAAGCTTTATTCAAATTCTGGGTTTTGTTTTGTTTTTGTATTATGAGTAAACATACTTTGAATGTTTATTTTGTTCCAGGCAGGATACTAGAAATTCAGCACACCAAAATTAGTAAGACAGTTTTCTTATCCTCGAGAAGCTCAGAATCATGTTTGAGTGTGGGAAGAGTATGGCACATGCAAATACTTAAATTGTAAGTGTGATTGTTGCTAAAAGAAAGAAAAAATAAAGGTGTAGTGGAGATAGAAGAGAGAAGGAAGTGAGTGTCAGGAAAGGAATGGATGATTAATCCTCACAGAGATGAAAGTTACTGTTTTTATTATTATACATGTAACCAGTGAGTCATCTGTCCCTGAGATGAATCTGTTTTCACTGTTTCTGACTTGCAATATTTCTTTGCAATCATCATTTTTTTAACTTTTTTTATTGTTGTTCAAGTACAGTTGTCTCCATTTCCCCCCTACCACTCCCCCCGACCCCAGCCATCCCCAATTCCCATCCTTGATCCTACCCCTTTGGTTTTGTCCATGTGTCATTTACAGATGTTCCTGAAAACCCTTTCCCCTTTTCCCCCTGTTATCCTTGAAAGGTTTGATCTCCAAAATATATAAAGAACTTACACGACTCCATTCCAGGAAGACAAACAACCCAATTAAAAAATGGGCAAAGGAGATGATCTGGCCAAGATGGAGGCGTAGGCAGACGCACTGTTCCTCTTCTCACAACCAAAATTAAGGACAACAAAGATTTAGAAACAAGAAAACAACCAGAACTCAGAAAATCAAACTGTTTGGAAGTCCAACAACGATTCATCCAGACCGGTAAGAGGGGCGGAATCGCGGCAAGAAAAAGCGGAGGTGCGGACCGGGCACGCAGGCAGCAGTGGCTGGCAGCCCCCAGGTGCACAGGTGGCGACTAGCAGACCCCGGGCACAGGGTGGCAACTGTGCAGAACCAGTGAGGCCGCACAAGGCAGCTGGCTGACTGGGTGGTCCCACATTCACGCGCAGATAATCCAGGCAAAGGGGAAGCAGTGAAAGGGACTGGAATCC